>JANFAB010000165.1:0-103779 GCA_024613165.1 Pisolithus albus
TTCGTGCAAGCTTATTTGCGAATAATAACTGGATGCGGTAAACGCCTGTTCTGTATCGAGTAAGTGCGTAAAGCAGAGTAGCTGACCATGCCGACCGTCTAATGACCTTCATTTGATATGCAGCTTTGCTAATAGCGACAGTGTGTCGCCGCTGTAGTCAAAGCAGTTCATTGAGACCGCGTAACCGACGTGCAAAACGAGCTGTTCCGATGTGGAATACGTGAAGGTGGGCTTCTTTTCTTTGAGGATGGCGAACAACATCATCGGCGGTTGAAGGCTGGATTGCAATGTCAAATCTGGATCTTTACCGATACCGTGCTGAAGACGTGTCTACAGCAGCCAAGCGAATCACGTGTGGACCTGCTACATGGTGATCGCCGCGAGGTGTAACAAACCGCCAAATTTACGCACAAAGCATGCATGTTCCGTACAAGAGCGCCATTCCTGATGTCTCGCTCACATTGCCTGTTCGCGCCCGGAAGATGTGAAGCCACACCTCACGGTGAACCACAAGCCGCGTGCCATGAATTCGCACCGAACCGCTGATTCGCAAAGTGTGTTTTCCCGACACCACAAGATGACCCGGCCGTACCTTTGCTCAAGTTCTTACCTCGCAACGACCCACCCAAACTCAGAAACACCGCTCAGCAACCGATGCGTACGTTGTAGTTCGCCAACCAGCTTCTGCGGGCTTCCTCACGCGCAAGTTGCCGCTTCCGTACACGATAACGGGAATACGAGAAGCTCTAGCCAAAGTGGGGGGGCATTGCAGTATACCATGGGGCCTCGGATGAGATAAGATTTGTACGAACTGGAATACAGTGCCAACAACGCCCGGTTCAGATCTCTTCTGGACTGTGTCGTGGGCTTGAAACGGACTTGATATGATCTCGTCTGGCAGGAACGGGTCGCTTGGTGCGCAGAAAGACATCGCAGCAGAGTTCGGAAGAGTTCAGCAGGTACCAGTCACCGCTAGACTAAAGGCGTGTGGTAATGCTCACATTTTCATGGCGCTTGCAGGCGAAAGACTCGACATCCATGAGATGGTTTCACCATCGAAAATTCTGAGGCCTCCGACACTTGTGAATCTCCTGGACGTGTGGCGAAGCCAAGACTAGTACGGCCAGTTCCCAGAAGAGAAACAACATTGATGTTGCCGCAGGTTTGCAACAGAGGGGAGCATTGCAGGCTCATGTCGTTTCCATGGCGAATTCGATCAACAAACGGATGCGCACGGGGCGACTTCTATACTTCACTTCCAGTTCCACTTACAGAAGGAATTTCTTTCTTGGAAGACTCCAGAGTTTGGAAATGCACTTGGAGGAAGTTGAGAATGCAAGGACCTTAGCACTGGGGTAGACTTCTTCGCATGAACTATACTCCTACAGTTTTCGTAAAGCAGATGGGTTACCCAGCGTCGCCATCAAAGGTGGTGGGGTTGCCTTACCTGCTACGGCGAACTCGAGCATCTTGGCTTTGTCGGACAGCGTACCTCACTCTGACAGCCAATTTAAATGCTTATGTTGGCAAGGCACATCGTTCGACATCAAGCCTTCGTCAGACACTCGTACATGAGTTCATTTCAGTCCGTATTAATGCCGACGCTGAATAGGCTCGTATAACCTGTATTCGCGGACGGACCTTGCCCTTGATCCTGAGGAACTTGGTGATGAGAAAAAATTTGTAGCAACTACAGGCTGTTTGGAACACACGCCGATACCATTCAGGAAGGTGGAGGACGATGATCGATCTGACCGCTCACCGAATGAACATTTGAATTCAGTGCCTTAGGCCGAAAGCATCTATGAAGGGGTCCCCGAATTCTAGATAATCAGTGAGAATGAGGCAGGATATACATACGCATATTTCCCACCTTTTCTGAGTTGTTCTACAAGGCCCGTATCTACAAGATCTTCTTTGTCTCTACGAGAAATATAGTCGCCTCTAACTTGCCCGGACAGTCCTGGAGTGGCTGGGGGTTGTTGTTGTCCTTGATTATCAGTGGCGTGTCTCCTCGAGCCGCTAGCAGCATCCTCTCGCCGTCGGGATTTGGCATCTCGGAGAGAGGGGCCCTCATGAGATGACCCGACAGGTAATCGGCGCTTGGATGGCCCAGTGGGATTCTGCATAGGGCCAGTGGTGAGCTGCTGGGTGTTTACTGCGGTCAGAATGCGTTGCTGATCGCGATTGTTGGCTGGTGACTGGAAATCATCTGGCGGCGGCGTACTGGCGGATGAATCGGATGAGACAGGAGAGCTTGCTTCAGGAGAGTTCATGGCGACTTGGTGTTATGATCTTAGAGCCTGTGGTATCGGCTCTCCCTTAGTGACGCCCGTCCGCACGTGCTCCAAACCAAGCCTAAAATACGTGTGTGTGTATTCCACTCGCGAACAAAGATGTCGCTGGTACCCAAACCAATGCCTTCTTTGCGCGTCGTTGCACTGCCCCTGGCAAGAGCACGGAACGCAAGCCCATCTACGGCACTCGTCAATCGACCATTAGTCTACTATCATTTCAACCTTACACTACCCTCCGATGCCGCAGCAAAGAACAAGTCATGGACCAACGGAATGTTCAACAAACTGACAACGATGGCGGCCAATACCTGGGCCGACTTTGGAAAAGCACCAGAAGGAAGCTGGAAGGCTCGTGTTCCCTCACTTCTGGGAAGAATGCTGTGTGAGATTCGTCGGCTGACGCTCCGAAGATAGTTAAGCCTGTACCAACACGGCGAACGCCTCGTGGACCGGATTGACTTTGAAGAGCTCGCGCTGAAAGGGGTCGATCCGTCGCTGTCACCTTCGTTTAGAAATCGACGTGTTGTAGCAGGCCTTTCGAGAAGTAACCAAAAGGGTGAACAGCGGCCCCCGGTGGTGCGTAGTATCTTTCTCTGCCATTTTCTTGATCGCCTGGATATCTATGATAATAATATCAAGATACCACTCATTTATCCGCCATCCGTGTACTCCACCCTCTCTACACCACGGTCAGATGAGAGTGTGCACCCCTCACTTTCCCATCTAAGGGTGCTATTGGACGGCCGAGGACCCCGGCATCGCAGAGGTTTCTACTTCTGGATGCTAGTTGCACCACTAACCTTTCCGTTAACTATCATCCGTGAGTTGGACACTCGCCAAACCAGTTCGACGGCTCATGCAGATTAATTACGGACTGGCTTAGCGGTGATACCCAACATACCATTCTTTTTTTGCGTGTGGAGGTCGTGGTCGCACTACAGAGGTCTGCATTCTCGTGGCACTTGCTGGGTCAATGCCGCTGACGCTGAAACGGCCCCTTGCACTCCCCTTTCAGCCTACAAGTCTTCTCAATACCTCTCTTCTCTCATAGACCAGGGATTTGTTCGTCCTGAACCAAGTCGGGCGCTAGACGACATCTACCGCTTGTTCTCTCCATCCGCATCGAACACCGATGGTGCCCAATTGAATGGTCTGCAAACGCCGTCCTCGGATCTGGGGGGACTGCCCGAAAATGCAACAGATTCTCACCCAAAAACTGCATCTTCCTCGATGGCGGATAATAACACGGACGCGCTGGCGCACCACCTGTTACTCTCACGCAAGGCTGTACCAAGAATTCTTGAACTCTTTAGCCTTCCTAACCCCGCCGCAGCAGACATGTATCGTGCTATGGAGCAAGTGCGTGTCCGACTGCAAGCTGGGCCACGGTAATGAGATAGCATGTAATCGTATTACACTATCCTCGCCACCCTGAAGCAATTTGCTGACGAAAAGTCTGGAACAGACACTTGTAATGGTCAGCACATTCTATTAGTGACCTCATTCTTCCGAAATCTATTCTGACGGTGGGTCGGTTGGCCAATCAAAATTGGTGGATTTGCATTGAACATAACCTATTCATATCACATCACACGGTGACCGCTACTTTCGATCGGGATAGCTTAAACACCTCCGCAGGTGATCTCCGATTCACGTTGCAATATCACGAGCGCCCGAGGGAGTATCCATCAATCATGCATGAGAATAATTCCGAAGATAGGACTCGAGGTTACTGGAGCTACGTTGTGATCCAACGGCTTGAAGGTTGTCGACGATTTGTGCGTGCGATGAACGCACGTCTCTTCCGCCCCAACGACCCCAAACTATCGGTTGATACGCTGGTCATGTCGGGACTCATCATTACAATGACACAGCAAATCAGCGGAAAGAACACCCCGAAGCCGCCCATACGCATTTTATTTACCAGAAGGACGGACGGACCAGTTGGGTGCATCTGATTACTGCAATCTTACCAAGTCCCTGAATCTTAATGGTGGGAGAATGAGATATCTTTGGTCGCTGTTCCGCAGTCCAGCATATGACTGACCCCGCGATAACTGCTGTTGCCGCTAGAGACTTTGCCTCGTAGGGAATAACTTCCCATGCCCTGGATGGGCATTCTTGGGATCTTTGCGAGAGACTATCACATGGTGGATCACATGGTGGATTGCCATGGATAGGTGGAGTAAATGCACGACAAATCTGTTGGTCATCGGCACGTCATTGGCACTAGCGCATAACGGTACTGTCGCAGGCGCGGTTCGCCAATCGGGGGGGGAGGGGGGGGGTATGGTTGCCCAACAGTGGTACTCGTAAGAACTGCTATCTTGGCAGACTTGGGTATCTGGTTCTTAGAATCGATGTTACCACCGGGCGTGACTGCCTTTCGTGCTTTCCAGGAGGATGTCGCCTCTGGTGCAGGCACAATACATCCATGATTTCTGCCATGCTAACCACATTGTACCCTACCGAATGTCAACTGTGACCTGGAGGGCGGGTTTTCCTGGAGACGTATTGGCCTTCCGACATGCAGGAAGTACCTGACGTGATGCATCAGAAGGGCACTTACCGACCAACGATTCAGAGCAGCCTCCAACAGTCAATTCCACTTACGGGGTTGTCATGGACCCACAATGATCCAAAGCGTGAGACCGAATGGAGTGATCATAGACGCGTCCGTTTCTTCACCGGTGTCTGTATTTCTATGTCACTACTGTCGTCATTCTGATTATTGAGAGAATCGAGACAGGACGAGGAGGACGAGGAGTGCTGGTGTGGCTGAAGGAGCGAGTACGGGGAATTGTCTGGTAACCAGATCTCTTCATCTCGCGCTTCGAAGGGATCCATGTCTCGATTGTTGGGCTCCATATTGAATATCGGAGGAGAAGAGGTACGTCTTTGCCCCGTGCCTACGCTTCTTCTTCGCTTACTCGAACTTATTTTCGTAGGGGTGGCAGCGACGAGGGTTACCCCTTGCATATTTCTCTGCCGTTTCCTGGCATCCGGGGCAAGACGATGGCTTGGGTCTGGCGGTTGGGAATGCACGACTTTGGAATCTTCAGAACCCTTCAGTGTGACGGCTGGACGAGGTTTGAATGTCCGAGACATGCTAACTTCGCGGCTGAGTGCCCGCTTCAGCGTTGTAGACGTGCCCGAGTTTGACCTCCTTGTAGATGCGTCTTGTGCGAGAGAGACGGATAGAGAGCGTGAACGAGCCCGCAAGGCTGAGCCGGCAACGCATGATGAGACGGAAGTCGACCCGTGCTGGTTCTGTTTTGAATGTTCCTTCTGCTTCTTCTTCCCCAAGGGTTTCGTTTTAAAGGGCTTAGACGATGGGACTGGCGACGAAGAAAGATCAGACGCGATATCTGTCTCGTTTCCATCATCATCAGCGAACGGTGATGGGGGGAACAGCTTGCTTCGCAGAATTTTACACATGTCTGGGAGCGTAGCGTTGAATCTGGTTTGCGTTAAGTGTACATTTTATTCTTCGACAGCAAGATTTTTTCGGTACTCACTGTGGCTCAACGACGTCTTCGCAAAATGCCTGCATCCAATCTCGCCCTCTGGGCAATGTGCCATGCACGCCATGGGCATCGTCCATCCTGCTTATAAGCTGCCACGTCGAGAGTTTGTCCATGAACGACTCCACACGTTCGGCCGGAGTAGGTATCACCGTTATGGGTTTCTCTTTTCTACGCTTCGCACTCTTGGCCAGTTTTTCATCTTTCCCTGTCCTCAATGGTGGGATTGTTACGGGCGGGAGTGGTCTGCACGGGCCAGGCAAGGAAAGTTTCAGTAAGTAGAGCAGGATTTGTATCTGCACTCTTAGCAAGTGTCATTCTCGGATTCATCAGTGGCACCAGTATACGTACTCACGACGCTCCAACCGTTCGAGCCAAGTATTTCTCCATTTTTCCTCCATCATGATCGAGTCCTCGGTATTACCGCCCTGCACACTGCTTCCCTCCATCCGTTCTCCCTCTCCTTCCGCTGTTGCAACTTTTTCGTAGTTGAGGGCATACCACATCGTAGTCTCCTCGATCTCGCCTTCTCCACCGCTATTAGCAAGTATTTGAGGGAGCTCCGTATGATATTTAGTGGAGGATGAACGAGTAGAAAGGAGGAGTGGTTCTAGCAAGGCGTGTAAAGGATGTTCTGAGCCGGGAGGAAATGAAGGAGGTTCTTGCACGCGCATCAGGGATGGCACTAAGAGAGTCAACGGCATGATGGACTTGGATATGCAAGTAGAGAAAGATATAAGTCAGTATCATCAAACTGGGGAAGTTATCAAGCACTTGGATAGATGAGCCGCTCGTTACCTCAGGAAGCCAAAGAAACTGAAGATAAGTTCTGACCACATATTGTTCTGTAGACTCGAGGTGGAGGTTGGTAAACGGGTAGTCACGGTTTATGGACTTTTCCTGCGTTTCTGTCCACTTTACGTTTGCACCGTTGACAAGGACGAACGGTCGTACAAGGGCCATGTTTAAAACGCGTTCTGACCCGCGTAGTCAGACACGCGATATTCAGACGCGGGCACGTGACCGATGACGCACTGCACACAAGCGCTTTCATCAATTGACTGCAACTGCTGGCTCGGTCGCAACGTATTAGCCAGAGTTACGGACGGGACATGTCTGCCAATAACGGTCTGCAGAGTCTAACGCTCATGTCAATTGTCATGGGGACCGTGTCATACGGGGTCGGTCTCGTCCCACTGTCGATCGCATTATCCAGTACGTAGCACGTAACTGCCAACTGGCAGCATCCTTGGTGTCAAAAGTTTATTGAGGCTCGCTCACATTCTAAAGGAAAACATTTGTCTATCCTGTCTACCTTGGGTACTGGATTGCTCATAGGCACGGCTCTAGGCGTCGTTATACCCGAGTGAGTTCGTTTGTTGTGTTGGATTCCGGCCCACTCCGCTGTCCGCACGACGTTCATACTCACAAGTGCGGGATTATCTGTAGGGGTATCGAGGAAATTGCGGCGAGAAACTCGGATCGGAGCTCTTTTTCTGTCCGGGTCGGTGCCTCTGTCTTGACTGGCTTTGCTTTTATGCTTTTAGTTGAGGAGTACTTCTCGTCTCATGCGGCGGTTCCGCTACTACTACCCCATCATCAAGTCCATGGGAACACGCAGGGGGATACCTTTCAAATCGATCTGGAGGAACTCGAACGCGAACAGGGGATGGGCGAACCGGCCATAGCAGGCTCGAGACGGCCATCCACTGCACACCACTTTGGAAACGACGATGCATCCAATCGTGTATTCCCGTTGTCCCTCGGCTTGGTTGTGCACGCTCTAGTCGATGGGTACGCTTTGGGCGTTTCTGCTACTGCCGACGAACATTCCTCCGCCTTATCCCTCATCGTCTTTCTCGCCATCATCGTCCATAAAGGTTACTACATATTCCTCCGCCGGGGGGTCTTCCCGGTCTCGGCTATCCGATTTTTTACTTACCCTTGATTTGTTTATTTTTTAACAGCACCCACTGCTCTTGCTCTCACCACGTCACTCCTTTCCAGATCGCTGCCTGTCATGGAATGCAAGAGACATTTACTGGTCTTCAGTCTAGCAACTCCCGTCAGCGCGATACTTTCCTATTTGTTATGCTCCTTGCCATTCATGAACGAGAGACTCGGTCCAGGCGTTCCATTGTTATTCAGTGTAAGTTTTTTGTCCTGCACATCGTCTTTGAGAAGAAAAAAAAGGGTACATAGTTTGGCTGAATACTCTTGCCAGGGAGGAACCTTTCTTTACGTAGCCACGGTGTTGCAACACACCGGTGCTGACCGTGTACCAGATGCTCCACCCAGTACGGGTGGGATTAACAAGGTGGCCCGTAGTGTCATTTTGGTAGTCGGAATGTTCTTTCCGCTTGTAGTTAGCCAGTTGATAGGCCACGGGCACTAGGCAGCTTAATCCAACTAGGTAACGTGTCGCTAGTTATCAGAGAACGACGGACGACGAAGTATCTCGCTGAGGTACTTGTGACCATCTACTAGTAACCTCCACCATCAACTTGCCGACAGCAGCGACGGCAATGAGCAACCCAGCAAACTTGCCTCCGTTGTCCGTCTCGATTCTGGGCGTCGAGCCTCTGGATGAGTTCATTGGAGAGATTGCTGACTTCGTGCACCACATGATCATGAACAGGCCAGACGTGGGTCCGGGTGCGAGAGTCGAGGTGGAGGCCAAGGTCGGTGTTCTGAAGGACAAGGTTTCCAGCACACGTCTTATGCTGCCTGTACTGGTGGAGACGAGTACGTGAGGCCCATCGGTTTTTTCATTGCTATCGCCGTTCACCAACGCACTTGCACACACGCACAGTACTGGCCCCGGATTTCGACTTGCGATTCGAAACGAACATGTCAGCAGTCAGTTTCCTGTCGTTTGCTTTCCAGACTCGTTTGTAGAGCTCTCTCTTTCAAGTAGGCACAGCACAGGCACTACAATACTCTTCTCAATCACCTACAACAACTATCGCTAGGGCCGACTCATCCAACTTCACCTCTGAGTTACAAGCATGTGAAACTGGTGGATTCCTTCTACGCGTCAGACAACCCCCGCGACCGCGAGAAGATAAGGCTTACCCGGGACGAGAAGACTGGGACCGTTGTCGAGGTCATGACCAAGATCCGATTAGGGGATCTCAATATATACTGTCCGAAGCGGACTGCAGATTGGAGAGTCAGTGTCAATCTGGAAGTGCCAGTACCAGGTAATATATTTCGTCCCCTACATCCCCTTTCTCATATGTGCATGTGTGTTTGGGCCCGTTCTGAATGGGCTATGTTGCAGGTTTCCATCCCCCGGGATCGCCAACATTTACGAGGAAAAAGGACAGGATGTGTTACTCCCACGAGGAATTCAATATCGACTTGACGCAAGTTACCACCACGACGAGCCCGAACTCTCCGGTGCGCTTTTACCGTGGCGTTGATTAACCTGCTTATCCATTGGGCAGCCCGAGGTCACGCACGAGCTAGAGTTGGAAATCGCTCGACCTCCTTTACTGCTATTCACCGCTTCGAAAAGGGGGGACATGAATGCACCGGAACATGAGCGGAATGCGTTTGACGAACTGATAAGGTCTTTTGTCAATAATGCTAGAATTCTCGTGAAGAACGCGTCTGATGGATGGCATTGACCCTAGAACAAAGACGCGTGTCTTATAGCAGTACAAAGGTTAGAGTATCTTGTGTCGATCGACCTAATAAGATTAATGCGTAGCAGAGCAACGGTAGCAAGGGAGACTGAGAACGACCACACATTAGCCCGGAATAATATTGTAGGATATCTTCGCTTGCGATATTTAAACACCAACGACTTCCACCAAATCACCATCCTCCAAGTCGGCTTCTCCGATTTCCGTGTTGGAAGCTTGTTTATCTCCGTCGATCTTGAGCTGAGGGTAGGGTATTGTCTTCGATCCTTTGCCTTTGGGTGGAGCATCGCTGTAGATGTCGGGAAGACCGGCAGCCTTGAGGAAAGCCTTGACGATGGCGCCACACGTTGTCGTGGGTCGAACAGTGAGGGTGACGTCGTCAGTAACTGTGGATCGGAAGACGAGTTTGAGTTTGTCTCCCCCTGACGACTCGGCGTCTGAATCGGTATGGGAATGGTCGTCGTCGCTCGAGGCCTCGTCTTCGGATGCGACGTCTTGGGTAGGCGGAGAGTGAGAACGTTGAAGGCGACGAGTGCGCATATACTCGTAGGTGTTCTTGTCACAAGCCTCTGTTGAAGCGTTTCAGAGATCATCCTTATGTTCCATCGAGCGTTATGCACCTAGCTCTCCCTCAGTCCAAATGCGGAGACTGTGAGGTGTACCAGATGGAAAGACGCGCTTGCCATCGTAGGTGACGACCAAATTGTCGACCAAAATGCTCGCGAGATCAGCAGTCTCTTCAAAAAGCACCCGGAAGGCGTCGTGCTAGTAACGAATTTGCATCGTGCTGCCTATTAAAACGAAATAACACGTACCCGTTTCATTTCGCGAGTCCAGGTGGGTTTCGGTGCCGCAACGTTGAGAGGGTGTGGAATCCAATTAACCTTGAGGGTGACCACCTCGGGTCTCCCAGCTTGTTCCGCATCGATCTTTTGCTGTGCTGCTTGTTTCTTGACCTCTTCGACTATTTTGGCCAGCTCTGGGTTCAGGTCGATGTTGTCAAGCGAGTCGTCAGGGAGAAAAGTCGGTGACGGTGCCCGGGGTTCCACGGCCAGCGCTTTTCTTGGTGGCGCCCGGAACGTGTGAGCAGGATGGCCACACAGGGAAGGTGGAGAGATGGGCATACTGACCGTACGAGGTGTTTTGCGTTGGCAAGCTGGTGGTCGGAAAGTGCAGGAGGAGGTGTGATTGACCTCGACCGACTCCTTTGGCGTTTCCGCTTATTCGGAGAGCTTTCGCCGGCTACTTGGGTATCGAGAACGGATTCGATAATTTCTATATCGCTACTGTCACCGTCGGACGACAGTCTGCATTATTCTGGAGCGTCATGAATGCGGACAGAGCAGTGCTCGCATACGCACAGGTTCTTCTGCAACTTTGCCAAGTCGACTGTCTGCCACCTGGGTTGGTTGTTGTGTTTCTTCCTCTTTAAGCGCCGTGGAGGAGAAGACGATGTATGCGACGACTGCTCTGAGTCGTCGTCGTCGTCATCGTCTACGTGGACAGGCGTGCTGTCTGATAGGTCTGAGCAAATGGCCCCATGAGTTGTGTGACTCGGGCTTACTCCTCGTCAGCTGGTGCAGTTGTTTCCACTGAGCGGCTGTCCGTCCACGGTTGCGCATGAACTGGGCATCCTCGTCCGCGGTCAGCGTGGAGGTCGTCGGTGGGTCGTCGGTGGTGACGCGCTGTTTCAATTTGGGGACTGGACGCGGTCTCGGACGAGGCCGTGCGGACATGACTGCAACTCGAAGACACACACTGCGTGGGAAAATTGGCTTCTTTGGGGGGTCAATGTCACAGTCACGTCACAGTCACGCCTCTCTTGATGCTCGTCTTCAAGAAATCCAAAGCAAGACCGGGCCAGCGGACGAGAGAAACAGGGGAGGAGTCTGTCGAGGAGGTCGACCAGTCGCCGATAAGCATAGCGTCGTCCAAGGCAAAGAACAAAGCAAAGCGCGCAAAGGCAAAGTCTAAACTCAGCTTTGGTGGCGGCGACGAGGAGGACGATGCCGACGCAGGGACCTTCCAGCTAAAGAAGTCAAGCCTGAGTCGCAAGTTGACATTGGGAACGCATCCAGCGTATGCTTTCTGTCGTTCTTCTTCTGTTCTCTCTTGACCACCACGCCGAATAGCAATGCTCCTCCCGATACCTTGGATCAAGCAACCATCGGTGCTCGTTCCAATGGCGCACCCGTTTATGACGCCGCACACCTCTCGGAGTTGAAAGCGAGCATGCAGTCCACACGGCCTCCGATGCCAGATCACGGGGCCTACGATGTGGATGTTTCCATGGACCTGGAAGATCAAACCGTCGTGTCCCTTGACACTCCAGGTAAGTTCCCTTCGCATATATCGGACGCTTCTTGTCCTGATGACTCCAGCTACGAGCGGCGTCTCCATACCAACACAATCACACGTTCAAGCTGCGAGGGAGAAACGCGAACGCCTGCGTGCAATCGGTCCAGAACAAGACTACATATCCCTCGCCGTCACGACACTCACGGACACATATCAAGGTCCACACCCTGAGAGTCGGCTGATGAGAGAAGAAGACGAACTAGGAGAGGGCGATGACGGTAGGTAAGATATTCGGCCAACGCCCGCGTCAGCTTGACACCTCATTGCTGTAGAATACGCCCAGTATACGAGTGCGCAAGAAAGGATCGCACTCGGCAAAAAGTCTCGGAAGATAGAAGCAAGCAAACGAAAAGATGCCATGCAAGAAATGATCGCTGATGCGTCAGTTGTTATCACCGTTTCTCCCGTGGCGTCATTAAATCATTTTATAGGGACGAGGAGGATGAAGAGACCATAGAATGGGAAAGAGAGCAGTTGCGAAGGGGTGGCTTGGATCCATTCGCAACAGCCGACGCAGCCCCTGAGAAGCAGGTCTACAAGGCAGCCCCCAGTACGCTTACTGTGCACGTATTCCTTTCCCGAATTTATCGCTCTTTCAGTCCCTCCGCCGACAAACCTACCCGAGCTGGGTCCAGCCATCGAACGCCTTGCACAGTCCCTCGCCGCACTAAAGGCCTCCCACACCTCCAACGTGAATGCAGCAGCCTCGTTTACCGACGAACAAGAACAACTAGATAATCGAGAAACGGAGCTGCGTGACATGGTTGCGCAAGCTGAAACCAAGAGAAGTTGGTTTGCTGACTTCAAAGAATGGATGGAAAGCGTGGCCACGTTTCTTGACGAAAAGGTGCGCTAATGCTTGTTACGACTCGTGCTTGCCCTGACTATGGCCAGTATCCTGAGCTTGAACGACTGGAGAGTGAACACATATCTGTACTAAATGAGCGCGCAGGGATGATCACCCAGAGGCGCAAAGAAGATGATGAGGACGATCTGTCCGTGGTATTCGGCTCTCCCCTACAACGTGAACATCAACCAGACGAATTGGATGAGCTGGGCCGTGCTGTTCCCAGAGCCGATCCTGTCACGCTTAGGAAGGTCAGGCGGGTTGCACGGGTTGCACGCCGCAAGCACCGTCAGTCTCGGAATGCATTGTCGGAGGATGACTGTGAGGAAGAAGGATACTCAACTGATTCGTCTCTCCCTCTCTCCGATGCCCAAGATTATCGAGCCGCTATTCAGAGGATCACTACTGGCGGGGAAGAGCTTCTTTCCGACGTGGCCGCAGCCGAGTTCAAGGACCCAAATCTTGGCCTCGCTAAATGGTTCGGTGAGTGGCGACACCGCTATGGCGACAGTTATACGGGCGCATGGGGTGGCCTTGGTCTCGTCGGCGCATGGGAATTTTGGGTACGTCTTGAACTCCTAGGCTGGAACCCGTTAGACGTGAGTGTCGTCCGTTGCTTCGGGATTCACCCCCGTTCATACTTTGATTAAAAGTCGTCTGATAACCTCGACGATTTCTCGTGGTACTCGGCCCTTCACGAGTACTCCCAATCGTTTGATGAAGATGAAAATGCGGACACCTCGGAGCCACCTCCAGATGGTGATCTGGTATCAGCCATGATATCCACTGCAGTTGTTCCCCGCTTCTGCAAGATGCTGGAGAGCGGAGTTTTCGACCCATATTCTGCTCGTGATATCAAAAGGATCATTGACGTCTCTGAACAAGTGGAAGCTTCCATTGGTGCTGACCATCACAAATTTTTGGTCGGTGTCATTCAGTTCACGCATCGAAAACGTTGAGTTCTGATTGTCTCGACCTCAGATGATTCTCAAGTCCGTGCACACCGTATTTGAGAATGCTACGATCGCTGCGGAAACGCTTTTGTCTCCGTTCCTTCGATTCAACCGCCCCCAGTTCGATCCGGAGGCGATCGCCGCTCGTAACCGACTACTCACTAGGGCATCCAAGCTCGTCGGCGTGATGCTACGCTGGCGAAAGTACGCAGGCGACAAGCTCGGTGCTGGCGCGCTCTGTGTGCGACTCATCAACAACTATGCACTCCCGATCGCACGCAGTGGATGGGAAGTCGGAGGCGAGCAGGCGACGCGCCAGGTGAGTATCATGAATGAACAATTGACCCATGAGTTAGTCTGACATATTTGGTTTCTTTTTGCGTTGCACGCCATTCCAGATGGTAGATGCACTACCCCAGGATTTGGCGGCTTCAGTGAAGCTCTGACGTGGCGGCCACTTCGTTGCTGCGACACTGTTGGTTTGTTATAGTCTTTACACACCTAATTGATAACGATACGCGCGAAGTACGTGACGTTCCTCATTTCGACCCATGGTATACGAATGCCCCGAGTGTGCGCCAGACCCGAGGCATGACTGTTATATTTTTCAGCCTTCTGAGGGTGATAATGCGAATGGGAACATTTCCCATTCTCTCACTGTACATTATCACCTTCGGCGACCTTGGGGAGATTGATATTGCGAAGCCTCTGAGACCCTCGTGCTAGCGGGTGTAAGTCCACGCATGTGTGGCAACCTGGGTAACAGGTGCGCGTGCGGTTCGTTCGGCTGTCGGACATAAACCTATCATCCTATCTTGAGGTTTTTGGCGTGGACGGGCCTCAAACTAGTACGTCGGGTGTTTCGCCTGGGTACTCTGATGATGATATTGGAAGAGTTAGGCATTAAGTTCGCATCCTTTCTGATTTCTGTTCTTTTCCTTCCGTCGCACCGAGACTGCTTGCGAGTATGGTAGTGACCTATTACATTCAATGTGCTCATTCATTGCTACCGCGCAAGTATGATATATGTCGAAAGGGTTGACTCGGGCTGGGAGCGTCAGGGAGTGTCTAAACCAGACATCTGGTCGTTTCGCGATGCAGTGAACAATACCGACCTGAACACTCACGTACGCCCAACCGTGTTGCAGTATATACTGGTTTCTGGCGTATATATACATCAAAGCAGTTAGCGCATTTGTCAGTACCCTCGATAGTGATCACTCATCGGCTACGTCCCAGCCTGACTGGTAGCGATGGTACGACGCCTGGCACGCCGTCTAAGAAAGCGAGTAGTTGAGGCTGCTCAGCAGTTATCGCGTTACGATGGTTTACGTGACTGCCTCTGCGTGAACATAGAAACGACGCCGGACAATATAAGAATCGTTGGTCCAGCAAGGATTTGCGATAGAATTTCGAGAACGGTCAGGTCACTAGGGAAGGCGTCTAGGAATGCACTGGATACACGGGTTTTACCGGGGGCATGGACCGAAGGACCAGTGAGGAGAGCGCGAATAACTGCGAGTACTTGTAGACGGGCAAGTTAGTCGCATCCTTGTCTGAATCAGGGTTCTAACTTTTCTCGATGACAGTGGTATGCGTCCCATGATATTCTCGGAATCCGTCACCTGCAAGAGCACTTGTAAGTCGTCAAGCCTACCATCGTCGGACAGGCTGTGGATGCTTAAACGAACATATAGCGAAACATAGGGTACTGCGCCAACCCTGACGGACGGGATGAACCGCAGCAAGCACCGAAACGAGGTGTTGAGCCGGGAACAAGACACCTGGCACGAGTAACACTGAGGCTGCCGAGGTCGATGAAGACGAAATCGCAGCCTATGAACCATTACTGCCAAGAACGCACCACGTACCAACAAGCTAGTGTCCGACCGGTATTTGAACAACGCCACGAACACAATCACGTAGATGCTTGGTCTCCTTAACAGTAGGGAGATGCACCGTTGCGATCACACTCCGCAACCCTGGACAGACATTTGAGCCAAAAGAGGTTGCTGTCACCAACTTTTGCTAGTCTGAAACGACAGCGACACTGTAGAGGGGCACTTGAGAGTCTGAGACGCCCGAACGTGAGGAGCGAAGTTCGGAAGCGACTATGCTTCAGTCGGTTCAACTAGTGGATCCTGGCATGAAACCAAATGACACGGAGGGGTACAAAGAATAGAAAATCAAACCTGACGGCCGACTCTTCTATTCTGCTATCCTTCATCTTCTGGAGGGTCGAACTGCACCTGGATGTGTGGCCGCTGGACGACATAGCTGGCCGTGTCGACGCATCATACGGAAGTGTTCAGTGTGCTCGAGTGGGTCTTTCCGGGGGACTTTGGGCCGCCACAGAGGGCGCCTAGTTTCGAATGCCTACTACAACTTCCTCGTCTACTCCATCAGCATCGAGTCAAACGAACAAACCTCACACCAAGTATTCACTTTTCAATGGCCAGAAAGTGGCTCAAGAAACGTCTTGCGAAGCCCTCCGACTCTGACCCTCCCACGGTACGCGATTCATTTATGCCGAACGACAGTGGTTATCGATTGGCGACTAATCATTCGCAGGGATCGTCAGAAAATGCCGCTGGGAATGTCACCCCTGCTTCTGCAACATCGGGAAATGCCTCTCGGGGACCGTTCCCCAGAGCGAGAAATCTCCTCCATCCAACTCGCTTGCTCCTGGGTCAAGGCGTATGTGATCAATGCGGTTTCATTCCTTCTACATAAGGCTGATTACTCCAAATTGACAGAGTCTCGGACCCACTGCAGAATCAAACCTGGACTCTGTGGTGGTCGGAACCCAGGTCGATGCTGCTCGGCTGGGAATGGAAGCCATAACACCCGTGTCACGCATGGGCGGGGCAGCCATCAACCGCCTTGCGCAGGCTGATAGTGCCGACACGAACTTGCAGAGTTTGATTAATAACTATGTCCGTCCTCTCAAACTGTTCAACTCCGTCGTTACCAAGATTGCAAACGTATGTCGTCGTTCCTACCTGTGCAAGAAATGTTTTTTTGATATAGGCGCGCAGATTCACCCTTATGCCCAGGTGGCGCTGGGAATCTTAACTGCCGCTGCTAATGTATAGCTCCGCCGTCGTACTTGTACCTCCCGCTAACGTGACCATTGCACCAGCTGATCATTTCCCAAGCGAACCTGGACAGTGCGGTTTCAGGTCTCCTGGAGAAAGTTGGATTTGTCTACGAGTTACTTCTGGAGGAAGACACATTGAAGCATATCGATGACATGAGGGATACCCTAGCCAAGATTGCACGGGTTGTGAGCGACGCTGCGCAGTTTGTCACGAACTACACCAAGACGCAGAGCTTCTGTAGGTCTTATCGTATTCATCTGGCTTTAAGGTTCTCAGTAAATTGCTTTACCAGGGAAAAGACTGGGCTTGAACGTTCTTCGCGAAACGCAGTTAACCGTTGATGGCTACACCCAGAGCCTAGATTCTTTGATGCAACAATTCCGTGACCGCGCAGTGCGAGATATCCAGATCAACTTGTACCGCGTACAGGAAGACCAGCGGCTCGATGGGATGACCTATGCAGCTGGGGCCGGCCTCGACAAAACCAAGAGATGCCTCGATGGTACGAGGACAAAAATTCTTCAGGAGATCATTCACTGGGCCACTTGTGGCGATGCCAATTCCCCTCGCATCTTGTGGCTTCATGGGCAGGCAGGAAGGGGGAAGTCGGCCATCGCTCATACGATTGCATCGTGGATTAAAGACGTCGGAGGACTTGGGTCATGTTTCTGCTTTGCTCGTGACAGGCAGGCCGAACACCGGGAGCAGAAGATATTCGCGACTATCGCTCGTGGTGTGGCAGACCGTGACCTGGCGTTTCGACGAGCATTGGCGGATGCGGTGTCAGTGGATTATGATCTTAAGACGACATGCGATGTGATTCAGCAGTGGCAGCAACTCATCCTTGAGCCTTTGTTCAAGGTTCATGGATCTATGGTTGGCAATGTGGTCGTCGTGATTGATGCCCTAGATGAAAGTGGACCCGAAGTGTCGAGGAGACATATACTCTCTTTACTTGCTTCGACGGAAGCTGCGAACCTACCGGAGAATTTCCGCATCCTATTGACGTCCAGACCTTTACCCGACATTGAACATGCTCTAGGTGCTTGTCCCCATGTGAGGCCAACTTCATTGGACAATATCCCTGCAGAATTTGTGGAACATGACATCAAGCTGTATGTTTCTAAACAGCTTAGCCATCTTGCGGAAATTGGAGAGGCCGAAGTCCAAACTATTGTCCAGAAATCGAATGGCCTATTTGAATGGGCTCGTCTGGCCTGCGAGTTCGTCAAGCCGAACAAGCCTGGTCGGACAATCAGGGAACGCTTTGACGACATTGCGTTTTGTCGCTTTGGAAGTGGAGGGACCTTGTTGGATGCCATGTACAAGACAATCCTGGATGACATTATACCCAACGATGATATCACAGATATCTCGCTGACGCGATTCCAATCTGTGATGTGGCAGATTATGTCAACATTCGAGCCTCTGCGTATGGATACGTTGAACAAGATGCGTGCCCGCTTCCCTCGTGAAGACGACCATTTCGACATGATCATCATCCTCGAATTCATGTCTCCGCTCTTAGGTGGCATTGTGGACAGGAACACTGTTGTCCGACCGCTGCATGCATCATTCTACGACTTCCTCGCTGATCCTGCACGAAGTGGGATATATTGCGTCTGTGCATCTGACATGCACACCCTTGCATTTGCTTCATTGAACATTCTCCATGGTGACCTCTGCTTCAATATTTGTGGACTGGAAAGTTCCCACCTCTGCAACTCCGAGGTCCCTGATCTGCCAGAGAGAATTAACAAGTCGATCTCCCCACACCTGTCTTACTCATGCAAATTCTGGGCTCAACACCTGGGACGTCGTTTTAACTCTGCACTTGCAGCATTGGTGAAAGTCGTTTTTCAAAGTGAACGATTTCTGTTCTGGCTTGAGGCTCTAAGCCTGCTTGATGCATGTGGGGGTGCTCCAGATTCTCTTCTCAAGGTGACAGCATGGCTGCAGGTGAGTGCTTCAGCCTTATATTTGATTTCGTCTAACAATGATGAGCAGGGCCAGGAGGGGGTTGAGGATTCCTTAGTACTTGCACAGGATGGGATCAAGTTCATCCAGCACTTTGGCAACATAATCTCATGCAGTGCCCCACATCTGTATATTTCTGCTCTGCCATTTGCTCCTTCAAACACACCACTTTCAAAACTAATAATGCCAAAATTCACTGGTCTTGTTGGAATTTCTGTAGGAGGGCACAAAGAATGGCCAGTTATTCAGCTTGCCTTGCAAGGACATACTTCTGGAGTCAGTACCTCAGCAGTGTCTTGTGATGGGAAGAAGATTGTCTCAGGCTCATATGACAAGACTGTGAGGATCTGGGATGCTGAGCAAGGTGCACAGATTGGTGACCCTTTTCAGGGGCATACTGGTGGGGTCAACTCAGTTGGATGCTCCCCTGATGGCAAGAGGATTGTTTCAGGCTCATCTGACAACACTGTAAGGGTCTGGGATGCTGAGGGAGGTGTGCAGATTGGTGACCCCCTTCAGGGGCATACTGGTAGGGTCTGGTCAGTTGGATTTTCCCCTGATGGCAAGAGGATTGTCTCAGGCTCAGATGATGGGACAGTGAGGATCTGGGATGCTGAGCAAGGTGCACAGATTGGTGACCCTCTTCAGGGGCATACTGGTGGAGTCTTGTCAGTTAGATTTTCCCTGGATGGAAAGAGGATTGTCTCAGGCTCATCTGACAAGACAGTGAGGATCTGGGATGCTGAGAGAGGTGTGCAGATTGGTGACCCTCTTCAGGGGCATACTGGTGGGGTCTGGTCAGTTGGATTCTCCCCTGATGGCAAGAGGATCATCTCAGGCTCATCTGACAAGACTGTGAGGATGTGGGATTCTGAGAGAGGTGTGCAGAGTGATGACCCTCTCAAGGGGCATACTGGTTGGGTCAACTCAGTTGGATTCTCCCCTGATGGCAAGAGGATTGTTTCAGGCTCAGATGACAACACTGTAAGGGTCTGGGATGCTGAGGGAGGTGTGCAGATTGGTGACCCTCTTCAAGGCCATACTGGTGGAGTCTTGTCAGTTGGATTTTCCCCTGATGGCAAGAGGATTGTCTCAGGCTCATCTGACAAGACAGTGAGGATCTGGGATCATGCTGAGAGGGGTGTGCAGAATGGTGACCCTCTCAAAGGGCATACTGGTGGGGTCTGGTCAGTTGGATTTTCCCCTGATGGCAAGAGGGTTGTCTCAGGCTCATTTGACCAGACTGTGAGGATCTGGGATGCTGAGCAAGGCACACAGATTGGTGATCCTCTTCAGGGGCATACTAGGGGAGTCTTGTCAGTTGGGTGCTCCCCTGATGGGAAGAAGATTGTCTCATGTTCATTTGACAAGACTGTGAGGATCTGGGGTGCTGAGCAAGGTGTACAGATTGGTGACCCTCTTCAGGGACATACTGATTGGGTCAACTCAGTTGAATTCTCCCCTGATGGCAAGAGGATTATCTCAGGCTCACATGACAAGACTGTGAGGGTCTGGGATGCTGAGAGAGGTGTGCAGATTGGTGACCCTCTTCAGGGGCATACTGGTGGAGTCTTGTCAGTTGGATTCTCCCCTGATGGAAGGAGGATTGTGTCAGGCTCAGAGGACAACACTGTGAGGATGTGGGATGCTGAGAGAGGTGTGCAGATTGGTGACCCTCTTCAGGGGCATACTGGTTGGGTCAACTCAGTTAAATTCTCCCCTGATGGCAAGAGGATTGTCTCAGGCTCACATGACAACACTGTGAGGATCTGGGATGCTGAGAGAGGTGCACAGATTGGTGACCCTCTTCAGGGCCATACTGGTTGGGTCAACTCAGTTGGATTCTCCCCTGATGGCAAGAGGATTGTTTCAGGCTCAGAGGACAACACTGTAAGGGTCTGGGATGCTGAGAACAGTGCACAGATTGGAATTCCTATCCAGGGGCCCATTGGCATTATTTACTCAGCAACATTCTCCCCTGATGGATTGAAGGTTGCCTTGGGCTCTGAGGACAGTTCTGCAAGAGTATTGGATGTTCAAAACTTTGAGGGCATGGTCAACACCTTCAGAGAATTTACATCATCTGCATGTCATTCAGTCAGTGTCCCTCTGCCTTCTACAGGTGGTGAGTAGTTGTATACATTGTATATCCCAGTTTACTGAAATTAGTTGTCCAAGCACCCCCTATTTGCTTTTCATTTGCCTCTTCCCATCCTCTTCAAGATGCTCAGCAACTTCTCAGTGGACTCTTGCAGGAAGATGCCAGCACATGGGGTGATCCTGTTAGGCTCCATCCTGATGGCTGGATCAAGGGTCCCAAGGGCAGGTTGCTGCTCTGGATACCCCCAACATTCTGGAGGCCATTTTACTCCATCTGGACCATATCAGTGATGCCCAGGGGTTGTTGCATAGAATTGAACTTAAGCCAGATGGTTCATGGGGATAAATGGCATCAGTGTTTCAGGGCAGTGTAGTATATCTTTGATCTTCATAGTTCAGAGTGCCCAAATAATATTTGCAGTTGCTACAGTGACCTTTTTCTTAGTGATTGTACATGGGGCATAAATGGGTCTAGGTGCAAATGGACATTGTGATACTCACGGTTCATTCCACTCACCCTCTGCACCTGCTGGTAACTGATTTTGAAGGCCTTCACATGTATTACTACATCCAGATTTGAAGTTTGAAATGTTTAGTCGTATCTCTCATCAAGCCTGCAGCCGAAGTCAATGAGGAATAAGGTTGCCGCAGTACATTCATGGTGACACAGTGGTATGAGAACCCTTTTGTCCAACTTGAAGCACAAATAAATGGCAGTGAGTGACTCACAAAACAGAAAGTGGTCATCCGCTGTCCAAATCCTGGGGGGACGCGGAATCAAATACATACCACTCGTGCTACCACATGCCTGTTAACCGGCCCCCAGCCCAGATGACTACACAAGTACACGTGGGTATCAGTACGAGCCAGATCCCCGCATCCCACAAGAGACGCTTTCCTAATCTTCTTCGCTGAAGATATCGTTCCTTGCGCTGAAGGAGGGGATCGAGAGAAGGACGGGAAACGGACCGACGTCCCGATACACTGCAGCGAGGGCTAGCGTGTACAGATTGAGGTGCCTGAGGTAGAACAATGGTGAGGGGACGCCGGAAGTAATGTATGGTGATGTGTGTCAGTGCTGTTACAATATAGTTAAGAGGCAAAGCATCCGGTAGTGTTATAAAGTGTTTGATCAGTTTACACTGGAGATCTGGGGATTGGCAAGCCGTATGCACGTACCTGGCAGCAAAAACGTTCCTAAGCACGCCAAAGCCAGGGTCAGGTCCCAGACGGTATTCGCAACTGACGGTGAGGCTAGGCTAAGGAGGACGGCAGACAGCACGAAGATGAACTTGGCCGGGTTCACAGAGGTAAAACGCCTCATGTGCGATAATCGGGGCATCGGGCTCGAAACGACAACACTTGGAATAGCCAACGATAACGTCACTGTTCGGAAGATTGGAACGAGGAGACTTGAGGGATCTGACGTTCTCCCATTCTTTGCAGTATTAATGTCAGGAGTTCGGTTTAGAGGGGTTGTCATGACTCACCAGGTTGGTGACGTGCAAGGAAGTAAAGATGACAAGAGGTAACATAAGCAACGTTGCCAGAGCTGCAGAGCACACATTCAACAATTTGAATCGTTTTGCTCGGTGTTGTTTCACAGGCCAAGCTACGAGTGAGCCGGCCAAGGAAGCCGAGAGAGGCACTGTCAAGGTGGTCGTGCAAGCAAACACTATACTACCTGTACGTCAAATCAGGAAGGAGTAGTCAGACTGAGACTCTTCGTCACGCAACTATATATATTCCAAAGAACACCCCGTTGCTGCCAGCTCGTGAAAGGTTGGATGGTGCCGGTTGCGTGGGCGTGCGATACAACGATTAGCCAGGCTATATACGAAACCGTGGAAAGTGCGCTTGCATAAATCACCGGTTTTGCGGCAACGGTGTCAGATATGCACAGCACGAGTACAAAGAACCCCAGAAATGCTGAAACGTATGGATGCGCTAATGATTGCATGTCTTCTGGAACGAGTTGCAGCACAGAATTCACCGAATCTTTTTTGTATGTATTCGTATCACGAACTAATTAGATCATCGTATAGAATCAAAAGATAAAGTGTGACTGACCCCGGAAATACATTGCAGCTAGCAACACTCTGAACAGTGCAATGGCACAGGCAATGGTAGAACGGGCGAAAGAATGTTGACGGCCCTGGCCTCGACCGCGAACGAATGCTTCGATAAGAATATCTTCTAAGGTAAATTTGCGCAGGTAGCGACCGAGCATAAACCACAGATGACGACAAAACGCCGAAAGAGATGATGCACATATAAGAGTCAATAGTCCGTACCAAAGCGAGATAGGTTCCCCTCCGTCGATGATGTACATGGAGCCCAGTCTGAGGTATGGTGACAAGAGATACAGAAACACCACGGGACTGCCAAGAGGGGGCATAGGGAGTCCTTGAATTTCTAGTTGAGAATCGTGCTCGTCATCAGATTCGTCGTCATCACTTCCGAAGTCGTAAGGATCTTGGGTTTCCGTGTCTGGCAGGAGGACGAGCACTGAAGATGATGCTGGACCCGACAAACTGCCCTGAGACTGCGGCGAAGTTGGGGAGTCTGGTGAGTCAAGAGACGACCTCTGGCGTTCCGCTGCTACAGATGCCATTGGTAAAAACGAAGGCCCTGAGCCTTGAGAATGAGGGAGTGAGGGTGTATATGGAGGCGTTTTTCTTCTGAACAATTACCGTCCATATGAGATGCATGCATCCACGTGATGCGCCCTCTTAATAAGCAGACGCAAACCACAGCGGGAGTCACGTGCATGATCATAATTGTGGTTTCGTAACTTCCCTACAAAATCTAACCATCCACTGATGCTAACAGAGTCCGGGTCGATAACTTGTACTTCGTGGTGAGATTAACGGGATGTCCTAGGAGGGTGTGGGATGTCCTCGTACTAAGTTGGGCACACATTGCGATTGGGCCACCTTTGCGAACAGGGTCAGCCTACCCGCTCTGTGCGGACGAAGTTGTCTGGCTGCTTGGTAACGACGAAGTCCGCACACCATACGGAATAGAGTTCCTGTGGAAACTGACGAGAAATAATCCCGTTACTACTGACCTGTAATACGGCTAAGGTTACCGCAGCAACTCCTACCTGCTACGTCAGCGAACCATGATGTGGCACACCAGCAGCGCACTGTTCGGCGTCGCTCAAACACTTCACCCAGCCGAGACACACTGACCCAAACTGTACTTGAACACGTCTGACCCTGAGCCAACCCAAAGAACCATGCCTTCCGCCTCCTCTGAGATTTGCATTGTACGAATGGGATGTATGAAATCGCGCTGCAGTACATTGACGTCATGAAATTCCATAGGTGTGCTGCTCGTATTTGGTGCGAGTGGTGGTCCCCCTGAGCGGAGGGACCACAGCCGGATGCGGTTATCTTGACCCGCTGCGAAAAGAAAATTTTCTGATGGGTCCACGGCGATCGGCTGCATTTGGATGAGTTTCAGAATTGGGGGTCACGACGATGAGGAAGCGTACAGCTTTGATCACATATGAATTGACATTGCCCGTACACACCTTCAACGGGGTCCGAATGGCAGGGAAACGCAAATCGAAAGTCGAGATCTAGCGCAAACGTGGCATACTCACAGTTGTACCAAAGACATAGGCCAAGCGGGCGAAGCAGGTAGCTTACCTTGCCATCTACATTAGATACCAGAAGCTGGGAATCACGCAGAAGTCTAAGATTCGTAATGGAGTTATGTGGCCGCGTGAACAGTCCATCTAGAAGGGCATCTCCTTTCGACTCCCATGTCCGGGTGTCAAATCTGAAGATGCCACCGTTTCGAAGACCAGCATAGACGACATGCTGTAACACGGGTTCAGATCGCAGGACAGGGACAGGGGTGGGTGACGGTGACGAACATTTTCCTGTGCTACGGAAAACACGTCACTATACGTGGGAAGATTGTGCACTGCAGCATGGTTGGCTATGTCATCGATGCAGACGAGCTGGCTCCTGGCCCCTGTTCATGAGGAGTTGAGACAACGACAAGCCACGTAAGGTACAGCACATTACCTAGTGCTAACCGAGAGCCTCGGAGATCTGCTGTCCATATGTCGCATGCTACCCGACTGTCGATCCTAGACACCCTGATACTGGTTATGGGCAGTGAGCGATGAGATCGTGAACATGAAGGCCAAAAGCATACTCTTCCGTGATAGGCTCTAACGGGAAATGTAGAATTTTGCAGTCGGGACCAAAGGAAGTAGCACTGTTCTGACGTTATGTCAAAGTGCCAATGAATCTGCCGTGCTAGGTAGTATGTACTGACATACACCAAGAGTCAGAGCAACAGATAGAGGATACCTGCAGATGGATTGGTGGATGGCTGAGATGATTGTAGTACCTGTACATGCCTCCGATGATAGGTTGAATTCCGGCTGCCATCCATGGGTGAAGAAAGGGGTGGTTTGATTTCGACTGCTTGTCAACGACGAGTAGAACCACCCCACGGAATCGCCTGTGAAATTCCACACGCGGCCATTGTGATGTACCGTCTTTGTCTCACTGATCATGCATTTGATCAACCTCGAGGACCGACAGGCACTAACCTGGAAAGCGGTGACCGAGCCTCCAAACCACGGGCATTGCATCAGTGATCGTTCTACCTTACCGGTCGATGCAAACTGAGAGCATTGCAGAGAGCTTAAAAAACGACAAGGATAACTGGACGTGTGATTAGCGGGTAGGAGAGGGCATACTGAGTGAGCCAGTCCTTGCGAGATGCCGACGGTGGTGATGAACGCAGATCCGAGAACAGTTGATGAGGCTGTGATGTCATCAACGGGAATGTTGGGTTCCTTGTATCCGTGTCGGACGCCATCCGTTGTTGCGACTGCGGAATGGGGTCAATACCCGGTCGTTCCTTGCCATGGGATGAGGCGGAAGACAGCGGGAAGTAGCGCTGTCTGTCCTCGTCCCAGTACAGGCCGGGGAGGTCGCGCGGCGGCATGACGGAAGTCTGTAGCAGAGCCGCAAAAACTTTCAACGACGAGCCATTTTATAACGAGCGAGCTGCGACTCGAACTCTACAGAGCCCACATGTCCCATGCAACTTCATCAGGTTCGTCTCATCTTTTTTATTTTTTTTTATTTTTTATTTTACCTACGGTCCCTCTGCTTGCTGTAATCTCAACGCGGTCACGTGTTCCGACTTGGTCGCAACCAACATTATTTTTTTTTTCGGATGATTTTGAGTTGCAGTTGGGAGTTGTGCAATGGGGCGGGTGTGAACTGACGTCGTATCCCTTTCAGCCACGTACCCATCTCCCAGTGTCCACTGAGCAGCCAATGGAGGGGTCACCTGGTCTGCCAAAGAAGTCTGGCTTGTTGCATTCTGTCAGGTTACCAAGGAAGCCATCCCTGCCGTCACTGTTCATGTCCTCTAGCTCGTTTCTTCAATCGTACGACGTTCCCCCAGACTTGCCATCTTCTTCGCGTGTAGTTTCAGACCCTGTCATGTCCAGCAAGGACACCAGAGATGTAAACGATGTCCCGAATTTCACCCTACCCGCTCCTTCATCGCTATTATTGGACGACGATCCGTTCGCACTGCTCGCACCGCCATCCCCGTCCTCACCTCGTACTCGCTCTTTGCTGGATATGGGCTGCCCTCCGATATCGGAATCTGTCAAACCTTCTACTGTCGAACTGTCTCCCAGGGTTCGCGTTCCTCAGGCAAGCTCTGCGCGTCCCAAATCAAGTCATGGCCATGTGCGTCCCGCCCATACGCGGCCCGCATTTACGCCACGTCCTTCGCTACCTTCGTTGCGTACTCTCGTCCAAATGAACGTTGTCGTTCCCAGAAAGGTACGTCCATCGTAGAGAAACCTTGAGTGTTAGAAAAAGCAACGCCTAACTTTGGACTTTGGGTGCACCAGGTCCGAAAAGGAACCGTCGGAGCGCGTTTACCTCACGAACCTTGGGATCTGGATCTCAGTGCCGAATCCTGTCCCCCCTCCCGTAGTCGTTCCTTAATTGCCCCTTCTGAAGACAAACCTGCCAGCTTACCACTAGAGAACGAGGCCAAGGGAAGTGGACGTGACTCTTCCAATGCCCTCAACGACCCGCCCGTGCTGAACGGGGAATCCAACGTAACTTCCGTCGACAACGTTGCCAGCGGAACTCGAGCTCCCGATGAAGTAGTCTCTTCACGTCCATTGTCAGTGCACGATGCCGATGTTGAATCTCTCCCTTCGCTTTCATATACCACTTCTGGGCCACCTTCCTCCGCATTGTCACGTGCCTCATCCTTGCAGTCATCCACGTGGTCAGACCCTGCACTGAACGAAAATATCCATTCAAACAATAATAAGAATGATGATGTGTTGGATCAGAAAAATTCTGTTGGCCCTTACTCCACTGAGCCCACAGACGGCGAAGACGATCT
This sequence comes from Pisolithus albus, assembly GCA_024613165.1. Lineage (NCBI taxonomy): Eukaryota > Fungi > Basidiomycota > Agaricomycetes > Boletales > Pisolithaceae > Pisolithus > Pisolithus albus. The sequence goes on from JANFAB010000165.1 coordinate 27,222, forward strand.
TCTCAGTTACCACTCGGACTTTGACTATTACACCCAATCACTCTCCGACTCTTCTGATTTGGAACAAGACTCCCCAGAAAGGACTCCAAGCGTAGACGGAACGCCAAGTCCGCGTGGCTCAGTATATCAAGAGTCACATTTCGAGCCGGGGACGTCTGCTGACACGATGCGTAGTGGCCTCAGTGAACGCGCTCCAAGGACGTATCATCCCTCCATCCCACATGACAAGCACGAGTGGCATGGGCAACGTGGCACGCTTGACAAGCGCACTAGTGCTGGAGACCGCAGAGGGCTTGAACAGGAAATGTACGGGCAAGTGAGCCGTCGTTCGACTAGCCGCGCCGGCAGGGACCAGGGTGGCAGTAGAGTTGGAGCCATCGATACCTCGGGGACCAGACACTACACCCATGGGCCTTCGTCGGATTCAACCTCGGATTTCAGTTTGTCTTCTACCAACGAGGACAGCAACACTGTCTACCATAGCATCGACGGCGTCTCCAATGGTCCCTCGCGCACCCATTCTCCCCTGCAATCCCGGATACCGAGAACAGGTGGTGGTTCGGATGATGACGTACCGCTTGCCCAGCGCATGCCTACTGCCTTGACAGCACAAAAGTCAATCAGGCAACAACTTCGCGATGAACGACACCAGCGGAAGTTGGACCGCACTAGAAGTACCAATGCACCTCCTCCCGTCCCCACTCTTAAACCCACGGAAGCAAACGTAGTTCCAGGTCCACGGAGTGTCGCTAGTGGTCGTAAACGATCAGCCTCCTCTGCGGCCCCCCCTCGAACAGGCCCTCTCTGGCCAGAGGCTAGCTCTTCCCACCCTTCGCCAATCCCACCCGAAGATTTATCTCGAAAGCTCATGCAACTTCAAACATCCTCTTCTGGTTCTGGCGAGCAGGACCCTCCCACGTCTTTCTCAAGGAAGGCCAAGCTCGCTCGTTCTACTACGACAAGTCCCACCCGGGGACGTCACGCAGAATGCACTGCGCATACACCACAGTTGACTGTGCGAGGTGCTGAAGCATCATCGCAGAATCGATCGCTGAAAACTGCACCTCCGTTTCACCGTCCTGATCGCCGTCATGCCGAGTCGCCCCATCAACCATCTGAAACTATGTCGGCCCAATCTCTCGGACGGAGCATGACGGTAGGAGCTCGGCATATACCAGATGATATTCGCGGACGTGTTTCTGTGGAGGGCAAGGCTCATTCTGTACGAAACGGCGGAGACACACGTGCGGGTCACGAACCAGTGGTCAGGTCAGGTCGCATTAGCGAAGATAAATGGAGACCGCCTGGTAGTCTATCTCGACCGTCCGTTGATCGGGAAAGTAACACGTCCAATCAGCGTGTCGCACAACGACTACCTCTTCCCGCGCCACCCCCTGCTTCGACATCGACATCGCCGCTCCAACCCCCAAAGGTTTCTGTGATTCAACAAAGAATTTTTATTGGCGACATGCAACGGTTCAACACAGTTGAGATCACGTCGAATACCACTGCTGGAGATGTGGTCAAACTTATGGCTAGTCAAGACATTCTTGACAAATCTGGGTCATGGATGTTGTTCGAATTAGCCCAAGATTATGGCATGGGTGAGTGGTGATGAGAGTCTGAATCTCACGTATACCATGACTGAACCAATTTGTCGTCAGAGCGACCGGTTCGGGCCTATGAATTATTGTCGGACGTCTCAGCCTCATGGGACAAGGACAAACTTTTAAATGCATTCGTTATCAGACCCACGCCCATGGCACGGTTGTTAAGCCCATCCGTAAGTTTCATTTCCGCGTATCTCTATTAGTGTTTGATGGCGGTGTTTGGTAGGCGATTCCCAGTTGCTCGCCTACACATAGAGGTTGGGTAGAATGGGAGAGCAAACGAGGAAAATGGAGTAAACGCTGGATGGAGTTGAGAGAACACGGCTTATGGCTGTCCAAACGCGACACGGTAAGACGATCGTCTTCTAATAAATCATGAACTTTGAGCGAACTTCGTGTCTTAGGGGAAAGACGAGACCTTTTTGTGTTCGATGTCGAATTTCGACGCGTACTATGTCACTCGGCGGCATAAATCGCCCAAGCCCTTCGTGTTTGCTATCAAGTCGACGGACCATCTATCCTTGTTCGAAAACGCCGCCGACTACCTCCACGTGTTTTCATGCAACCAGAGAGATGGCGAAAAATGGATGGAAGCCATTTTAGTTGCTCGGGTGTGTAGCGAACCTTTTCCCTCCATATCTCTCATGTCCGCTAACTTCTCTATTCAGTCATATGTACTTCACCAAGAAAAGCATGTATTGTGTACCAGGCCAGTCGAGATGCTTTCACAAGCACAGCCGCTGTCGCGCACTCGGACCAGGAAGCAATCTGTGTCCAGTCGACCTGCTCAACCTTTGATCAGCGTTCCTCCTCCGTTTAGTGTTTCGCCGACTGCGAATGTAGTTTTTGAGCCCGGTTCCCTGTTGGCCAAACGCAAGGGCGATCTACAGACATGACACGTTAGACTTTTTTTTTCTTTGACTTGTGTGTATTACGATTGTCTTCTAGCACATATACCCTCAGCCTCAGCATAATCGCACGGCCTTGATTTGTACCCTTTTCGATCGTTATATCGGATATTTGATGTATTTATTATACCGCTACATACATTGATTGAACCTGGAAAACACGTTATAATAGCGAACTAAACATGAGTGTAGATCCTAAGTTGATATCTTTTGTTTCTTCTTCACCGGTCCATCCTCGTCCTCCTTGGTGGTTGACTTCAACTTGGGTTTCGGTTTTGGTCTAGGCTTCTCATCGTCAACATCCATAGCATCATCATCTTTCTTAGGCTTAGCCGGTTTAGGTTTGGGCTTCGCAGCAGCTTTCTTTGGTTTCTCGTCCTCACCCTCGTCCTCGTCGTCACTACCTTTTTCCTTCGTCTTTGCCTTCTTTTTCGAAAGCTTCTTCGGTTTGCTTCCCTTTGCAAGCTCCCTGTCACCGCTTGCGTCCGACGCAGTAACACCACCACCGGAAGAATCAGATTCGCTTTCTGTGGGTGACCCTTCATCACTAGATGATGCTTCGAAATCTTCGTCTAGAACTCAAAAGTCAGTAAACGTCGAAAAGCGGACGTCAAGAAATCACCTTCTTCACTGTCATCGTCATCCCCGCCTACCCTCGGTCTTGGCCGCTCGTCTCCACTACTTGCTACGCTCTGCATCTCCTCATCGGAGTCTCCCGCCCCAGCAGCGAGTAAATCTACATCCGGTACCATCTCGTTCTTCAACTTTATTTTCTTGTCTTTGAGGTAGCTTTCGACCGGTTCATGTTCCTCCTTATTGATGGACGTGAACGTAAATTCCGGACCACCCTTGGTGATGATCTTGAGATCAAAGGTACGCGCTGCAGTAGCACCCACACCGGCACCGACACGAGAGAAAACGCATTGGTGGATATCAGAAAGTTCGATGAGCATCGGCTGCTTGGAGACGAAGAAGATGTATTTCTCGAGCATGAAGAGGTCGCCCTGAACTGCCTTGAAGTTGGCTTTTATGCCCGGGTGGCCACCGCGACTGTAGGGTTGTCAACGGTCAGGGTTCCGAAAACAAATCCTTCAATGCGAATACAAACCTCTGGAAGGCACCAGAGCCAATGATTTTTTTCTTTGAAAGAGCACGGAACACGCCAGAGACGACCTCAAACGTGGGGTCCTCGTAGTGTTTCTTCAGCTTGTCGTACTTGGCTATGTCTTCTCTGCAAGGGCCAGCTCAGATGGTATTTTTGGTCCGATGATAGATTTGTACGCACTCTGACATATTCAGCTCGGCCGTTGTTTCTTCTTCCCTGGCGAACTGCATGACCAGGTATTGATACCTGGTCTGCCCTTGCCTGATAGGCGTACTTAGGCCGAGCTACGAAGGTCCATTGAATATTGGGAGATACGAGCAGAATGCGGGGATACGCCATACTATGAACAGGACGTGTTGGTCATCCTTTGGAAGAAGGAACAGTTTTGATATGCTTGAGTAGAGTATCTTGTAGTCGTACGTCTTTCCGCGTAGTCGTAAGAAATCGATAAACATGTCCAGATCGTAGCGTCCACGAGGCGTTAGTACGAGAACCTCTTCGAAGCTCAGCACGAGATCCCCAGCAACTTGGCCGATTTCAGCCTTCTCCTTGATGGCATCGTGGAAAGCCTGAGCTGCGCTCATTTCTTCACCCTCTTCGTCGTCCGACTTTTGTGAACCCGCGTCCGACCCACGAGTTCGTACGTGAGTCCCAGGTACGTAGAAACGGATTTCTGTCATCTCATCCGGAGCGTTTCGTGATGACTTCTTGCCTGCCGACAGCGAAGAGGCGAACTCCAACGAGACTTCCGTCTTACCCGCAATGTTGGAGTTAGCAACCTGGTTAAGTGGCAGCTCGAAAGCTGTCTTGTTCGACACTAGAAAGGCGAGGTCCTGGCCTTGGTGACCGGTTAGCGACACTCACGAGCTTAGAGTGAGAGCGACCGGGAGAACCTTGGATGTCCGTTACTCCCCAATTCCACCCCTTGAACGTAACGTCCTTCACCTCCAACGCTACTGCAAAGTATTGCTTGAGCAAACTGGCCAACTTGTCATGGTCCTGGGGGTGAACCATTAACCATCGTTCTCGGAACCCTGCTCGAAAACCCACTACTCACCTCCCGCATGAACCCGTCGAACGTTTCTCTCCGTCTGTCCTTCAACCCTACTCTTAGCTGGAAGTTTCTTGCAACTCGGAACCATTGAGCCCATTTGATGTCACCAGAGGGTAGTGCGACGACCTTTTCGTTTTCCTCTCCTTTCCAAGCCATCCCACTGTTGGCAACGCGAAATTCTGGGCAGGTTGACACTCGTTTCAGCACAACACGACTAGAACACGCCCATAGCACTTACTGCCAACTTCCGGAGACAGTCCATGGTATATTTTGTCAAATTGAGTGGTCGACATCGCGTTCAGCGAAAACGAGTGCGACTTTTGTGTGAGGGATGATGGTGGACGAAGGCTAAGGACGCGTGCGCTAACTAACTGCGTGCCACATTGGTTATGACGCTTGTCATCATCTTCATTACCGCGTCTCTACTCATCGCGTGCATCGACTCGACACGACCGATCTTTCATTACCTGCGACCACCCGTTGTGGTAAAACAGGTGTGCCCGAGCGAGCGATGGACTCCACACAGGAAAGAACGTTCTGCAAATGGTACTCAAGGTGTATGTATTGGTTTCGTGGACCGCTAATCTTGCACGATACAGGCTTAACACGAAGCTGGAAGCCAACGGATACCCTCCGATGCGTTCGCTCGTTCAGGACCTGTCTGATGGTGTTCGGCTCATTCAACTCATGGTCCGTCATCGTTAACTGTGAAGGTCACTATAGATCACTCATCGTCACTCTGCATTCTCTCCAGGAGATCATGGGTGAGTAGTTATTACCCTTTTCTTGATCTTTCCTCATTCAAATCTCCAATCAAGGTGATACGTCTCTCGGAAGGTACAATAAAAACCCTAGAATGCGAGTCCAGAAAGCAGAAAATGTAAACAAAGCTCTGGAATTCATCCGACAAAGAGGCATTAAGTTAACCAACATTGGTCCGGAAGGTACGGTCATCTTCGTGTTGTTGCCATACAGACATGTTTCCTCATATCACGTAGACATCATGGATGGAAACTTGAAGCTCATACTTGGGATGATTTGGACACTTGTTCTGCGTTTCACTATCGCGGACATCAGGTCGGCGAAGATCGTCTCGTTAATGTTCATTACCACTCAGACGGATGATTTCAAGTGAGGAAGGCCTTTCCGCAAAGGAGGGTTTACTCCTCTGGTGCCAGCGGAAAACTGCTCCATACAAAGAAGTCGATGTACAAGACTTTTCTTCTAGCTGGTCAGACGGACTCGCTTTGTGAGTTGCTCCCCGTTGAACGCCCCATTGATTTGGGACTGAAGTCGCATTAGATGCGCTCTCATCCACTGCCATCGACCCGACCTACTGGACTATGATAAATTGAACAAAGTGAATTCATTTCCGCACACGGCTCTCTTCCGCGAATGACAGTTTTCAGTCAGATCGGCATGCAAATACGCGCCTCGCATTTCAGGTGGCTGCAGAGCACCTCGGTATCCCCGTACGTTCCTTGTACCACGTAGCGTCCTTTTCACCCTTGACATGTCGGCTTTCTAGCAATTACTAGAGGTGGAAGATCTGTGTGACTCGTCCCATCCCGACGAACGAAGTGTTATGACATATATTGCGAGCTTCTTTCATGCTTTCTCTTCGATGGGTTTGTTCCGTGTTGCACTGGAGTCAGTGACAATAAAATTAGTTAACGCATTACGACAGATCAGGCGGAGACCGTATCCCGGCGAGTCGAAAAGTTTGCGGAACTCATGCAATCGGTGTGGTTGAGCAGGAATGATTACGAACGCCGAGCTCGCAACGTACGTCCTCCTGTTTATGATAACCGCTCCATAACTCCACCTAAGGCTGGTGTTGTTAAGTTACTCCGCGCACTTTCCGAAGTCCAAGCCGAATGGGCTGCCAGCGTGTTCGCGGGTACATATGCCGATGCGAAAGCACAGTCTGCGAGTTTCCACAGGTACAAACATTCGACCAAGCGCTGTTGGGTGACCGAGCGTCAGGATATCACCACCCTTTTTGGAAACATACAAACGAAGCTGCGTACCTATGGGCTCAGGGAATACGTTCCTTCACAAGGATTGGCACCTTCGGTCAGCGGCGCTCCTCCCGTACGTTGATCGTGATTTAACATGTTGTAGGACATCGACCATGCTTGGAATGACCTTCTGCGTGCCGAAGCGAATCGGTCAAGGTCGATCAATGCTCAAATAAGACAGTAAGTTCTGTTTAACCTGTTCGTATCTGCTTACGACTGCCTTCACTACAGGATCAAGGAGACCCTTCGGAAAGAGTTTGCGGACCTTGCCAATGATTTTTCACAACGTCTACATGCGATCACTCTCGAACTCTCGAACGTGGAAGGGCCACTTGAGGCGAGTGTGTCGCGGTTTGTGAATAGGCCCGGGACCCACCTATTCCTCAGGAACAACAAGAATATGTCCGAACACTGCAGACCCGACTACCTGCTCTTAATGACGCCCTATCGCGTGTTTCGAGGGCAGAGAATGACTGTATTACTGCGAACGTTGAGGAAAACGACTATACCATTTTCACTTGCCAAGATTTGGAATTCGAACTGGAACTTCTTGCCCAGAGCATAGCTAAAAAGATCTCATTCATCGACAACCAGGTGCACCCATCCACATACTCGCGAGGTTAACGATTGAACGATGTATCCATTCACAGATCGTTTCGAGGAACATGACGAATTTGACGCCGGCACAACTTGAACAGTTCGAGAGCACGTTCCGTTATTTTGCGCGCGACGGGACAAATACTCTCAGTCTTCCTGACTTTAATGCGGCTCTTGCTAGTCTTGGTCTGGTGTACTCCGTGCGTATGCGTATGATACGTTTTAACATGTGCGGATTGATGATGGCACAGGATGAGGACATGAATTACCTGTACGACCATCTTGTGCAGGAGTATGGTGCTATCACGTTCCAGGCATTTATAAACCTCCTGGTAGGTGCACCAGATCCTCTGATTATTAGCAGAAGACAGAAGTAATGCTCCTGTCAGGTGGACATCACTGAAGATCAGACGTCACCGGACCAATTGCGGGAGTCTTTCCGTGGGATTGCAAGCGACAAGGTATGCTATGGCAACACTGCACGCGATGCGCTTACCGCGTTCGTACTGCTTCAGCCGTTTGTTACCGAGCTCGATATGCGACTTGCGCAACTTTCCAGTGGCGCTATTGATTACTTACGAGAAGTGTTACCTTTTCAAAGGAATGAAGTCGGGGAGCCAGAATATGATTACGAAACATGGCTGGAGGAAGTGTTTGTTTAGGCATACCATCATGTACTTTGCTAATGATTGCAATGTTGATACCCCTCCTTGGCAATCTCACACTTTTCTTTTCCCAACATTGCAGATCATCTCTGTTCTAGGTGGTTACTCGATGTTATACTCAAGCAACATCGGGTGCTCATAAAACATCGCAGGACGTACTAAACCAAACACAAGAACTAATACTGATTTTAGACCTCGAAGGTGAACGAAGCCCCAACCTTGTGGGCAGGACCAGCGGGCACGACGTCGTTCAGTCGTTGGGTGTCAAGTGCAAGACCGAAGGACGCCTTCACACCAGGGCGGAGGGTTTGCGTGTAACCTGTGAGTATAATGTCAATCCCAGCTTGATACCAAGTTGAGCAGAGACGGACCAAGCGCCAAAACACCAGCATTGTTGATCTTGGCCTTCACAAACGCAGCCGAGTCAAGGTAACTGTTGAGTTGTCAGAAACACACACGCATTGAACCATACAGTCATTGGCTTACGCCTTGGTGCCAACCTCGAGGGCAACACCTGAGGTCGTCGACTTGGCGTCATAGACGGCCTTGGCGCCTGCCTCCACGTCGGAGCTGACACGGTGGTAGTAACTGGCCGAGAAGGTGTTGAGGTTGTTGAGACCGTGGATCGTGACAGCGTATTCAGGTGCATTGTAGCCGACGGCTGCGGCATAGCGGGAGATCTTGCCCTCGGTGACGTTGTAGGCGGCCTCGGCACCGAAAAGGAAGCCATCACGACCGAAGACAGTGTCAGTGGTGAATGTGGGTCCCTTGAAAAAACTTCCAGTGAGAACCATGGACCTTCGAAGCAGAATTTTTACAATCGTACCTTGAACACGTCGAGAGCACCGCGGGTGTGTACGCCAGACTGCTTGTAGACAAGGTTGACAAGAGCGGATTTCGAACCTGAATCCGGGACCAAAGAGGTTGAAAAGTCGAGTTTCAAGCCTTTTGCAAGGTAGTTCTCTAGCTCGAGCTGCGACTTGAGGATATTGGAGGTCGTCCATGTCTCGGTGAAGACAAGTCCGTTCTTGGGGTCGGAGTATTTGGCCTCGATATCACCGTTGATGGCTTGCGACTTTGAATCACGGAGACCAGCGACCTTGAAGGTGACGCCCGAAGGGGTCTTGCTCTTGACCTCCAAAGCGGTCCCGAAGAAGGGGTAGTCCTTGGTCAACAAGTCGTTGGAGGACTTTCCAAGGTCCTAACGAGAAAAGAATGATAGTTAGCCGAAACCACAAATTACTTTCCAGAATAAAAGAGTTTTACCTTCCATGACGGGGGAACTGGCTGAGGCAAAGACATGACTGAAAACTCCAACGACGGTTCGACGTTCAACTGAGGAGGATGAGGGAAATGCGAAACGAGACTGGAGTTCAACGGATCAAATCGTGGGAAAGTATTACGCAACGTGCTTCAACACGCAGCCCCCACGGCATCAATGACGTGCACACCACTCAAGTATGCAGAATACCGTACAGTCAGAATGCCATGTCCCAGCGTGAATGTTCGGGCTCGCGGTTCTCCCTAGTTGTAGATCTAGCTGACGTGTATGCTTGTACTGAGTCTTTGTATTCCGAAGACGCACTCATGAGGGACTCCTTGCCGATTACTCCTTCAATGCAGCCGCTCCGCAGACATCCTTTCTCTATGTTTCTAACGATTTGCACGGGGCACTTTACTAAGTGGAAGCACGGGAGGGTGCTGGCGGAGGGGAGTTACACGTAAGCCAGCTATCAGCGGGAATTTCGACAGCCTTCGCTACATGAGCACGTTGACCGCGTACTTAACCGGGCAGTGAAAACGTGGTAGGTGTCGTGTTGCGAGCTGATGTATTGCATGGAATTCATACTAAAGACCTTCATCCAGTTCACGTCCAAAGCCGGACGGGTGGTCTCAGCTTCTTGCACTACTGGGGCATAATTTTGTGGTCGCATCGTCTACCATACGACGTCCCTCCAATTCTGCACAAGCTTTGGGTCATCCTATGCTCCTTTAATGCGATACTTTCATGTTGGCTTAGGCACTTACTTTTATCCTGAATCTCTCGCCAGTGGTAGAAACATGAAACATCCTTCATAAACCAAGTGAGACACGCGTCCTTAGAGGGGGTCCCACTCGGAAGTGGCGTGTGAGCCGGTCCCCACCACTTACAACTGACAAACCTGCTCACTCTGGCAGCCTTTGGTGAGCTGATAATGTTATAGGGATCAGAATCACAAGGAACGGAGAAACAAGTATCTCTTACTGCTCTTGGCAATACCGACAATGGAAACGACCTTTGGAGAATATCCTTGGTGCCCTTCACGAGCTTCTCCACCTCATGCAAGAAGCTCTCCCACGGGCATTGTGAGATCCCCGCCAATCCAGTCCTCGTCGTGTAATCGGGGAGGACGGCAGACTGTGCTCCACACCTTTCCGGGGTTTCTTGTCATTCAGGGTGATGTTTTCCAGCACCTGCAAAGTGTATCAGAGCTCATCTGTGGTGCGGAATGCAGTTTGTTTCCTCACCGAAGCACTGATGTACTTTACCGTGATGCAGTTCGGAAAGCCTGCGTAATGATACTCATGCAAGACTGGCTAGACCAACCAACCGTCGTCCACTTGTCAGCACTGCACGCAGGTATCCACCACATTGCCGACTTCCAAAGAAACGTCTCTCGATTGCAAATTGCGACCACTGAATTCAAAGTTGCAGCATTTAAATCTCGGATCTCAACACCAGTTAGTACGTCATCCGCGACGCAGGAGAACAATACAAGTGCAGCTCGGTGGTGTCTTTGGTTGTGAGCTTGCAACGAAAACAGGTAAACGTACCCGTGCACTGCGGGCGTTCGTGCATTATATCGCAGACAGCAACGAAAGACCATCCATGATGCATTCCTCGTCAAAACGAAAACAACTTGCTCCTTCGTCGTCCGTAACGTTTGATCTTCTAGGAATTCTCATGACTTGCACAGATCCTCGTATCGGTTGACTGTACAAATCCCTCCGTATTGACAGGTACAACAGTTGTCTTGCCGTCTCTATTCCCTTGGATTGCCACCCGATGTCTGATGACATGATTTGTTCTCGCCGCATTCGTAATAAGTCGCCCTGGGGATCTTCGGTGTCGATCAACACGGGCTGAGTCAGAGCTACCTCGGATGCCTGATCACGGTCTGCCCTCTATGACAAGAGGTCGAATGCCTGTATTTGGCAGTAACAGGTTCCTTTCTCCGGAGAGCGGGCTGTGTATGAACTCGGCGAGCATAGGATTATCGAAACGACTCACAGATCACCATGCACGGAGCACATTTTCCCGCATAGCTTCCATAATGGCATTGAAGCACAACGTTCAGCTCTCTGTTCACCAGTCTACCTGGGACGTGTCATGCTAACTGAGCTATGAATAACTGCGTGATGGTGTGGAAATGGAATGAGTCTAGGGGCTGCACAGATGGGAAATGTTATTGACTTGAGGAATGATTAATGACCGCTGTGGGGGGTTGTATGCAGCATATACATAACCAGCATAGCAACACATGAATGACTTGATTCTGGTCAATGCATTCGTGTAACTAACACAAACATTTAACACATGGTCCTTTCATACCATTAACACAGATATAATGAACATACACAGTCTGATTATAAGTGAATACCAAGAAATTTGGCAATCTCTTGACGCCGTTCCCTAACAGTCATGTTGTGGTGTGGGAATGGGATGTTCAGATGACGAGCCAGCGCATTGCACTGGTTTCCTGCATGGTTCATTTAGAATATATGCATGGGGATAAATGTTTGAACTCACTGTTGGCTGCACGTAATGCATTGAGCGTATTTGGAAGCTCATTGGGAATGCACCCATCACGACCACCCAGGACACCATTATCACCTTGCAAATGGTTATAGACCTGCATTGGTATCAGATCGAGGCTAAATGCCTGGTTTAAGCTGGCAAACTGAGTGAAATGTAGAAGATCATACCGTTGGTTCATTCCATGCATGTTATCTTGCAGCAGGTGCAGCTGCTGAAGCAACCTGTCCAGTCGGGCATTGACAGCCTCCATACCACCAGGTGCAGGAAGATTCTCAACCCTCTCTAGTTCCCGCAAGATGGTCCGTAGGCCTCCTGTAAGCGCTTGTGCATTTGGTTGGGCCATTAGTAGATGAATGAGACCCACTCGGGCATTGCCAAACAGCAGAAAACAAACAGGCTCCACTTGGAAGCGGCCCCGCACGGAGAAACACACCGTATCATGTCTGACGACATCTCGGAAGGCGTTTCACCTCCACCAAATCATTCGCGAAGACCAATCTATAAGACAGAGACTACGGGAAATTACTGGCAAGATGTGTGGGAAGCATGCAAGGTCCGTACTTCACGTCATGCTCCTCGATAGGTCACATCATATGCTATCATATTGGGTGAAAGCTAGCGAATATCCATCGTCGATGATTTTCAGCGGCTCGGAGAAATGCCATGTGCACGGCACAGCTTACTGACTGGGATTGCGAGCGGTGCGGGTGTAGGAGTAATAAGGGCTATCGGTGCTAGTACGTTTTTTTCCATCGACAACCTTCGTCACATACGTATAGCATCGTTGACCGTGGATTTCACAAGCCCCCTTCGTGGCTTCCAACTGGGCAGTGGGAACCTTCATGGCCATTTCACTGGGATCGTGGTAGGTGTGCTGTGGTTAGATCATGCGCTGCATGACCTTCATACCCTCCGCGTGTTCCTAGGACCATCTGTCAGAGGAACCTGCAAGCCGAGCGGCGTAGAGTGGCACGAGTCGTCGAAGAGATGCCCAAACGGTTCATAAAAGCGAAGGAGATGAACTCCGACGATCAGCAGTCGTAGTTTTCGATGAGCAGATTCCTCCGTGTTGCCCATGTGAAACCGTATCCCGCCGTTTCAGTTTTCTGATGCTACTGTGGTATGTACGTGTGGCCGTAACGTCTACCATATGATGTCCCTCCAATTCTCTACGAGCCTTGGGTCATCCTGTGCTCGTTCAGTACGATAATTCCATGTTAACTGAAACTCTTCTATTACCTTGTACTTCTCGCCAAAGTGGTGGAACCCCCCTCTGAGGACATGTGCCTCACTTGGTTCATGAAGGGTGCTTCGTGTCTCTTCGTAGATCTACTCGAGGGCAGCGCGTGAGCTGGTGTTCACCATTTACAACCGACAAATTTGCTCACTCTGGCAGCCTTGGGTCCTCTGATAGTGATCAGAATCACAGGTATGGAGTAAATCACCGCCTCTCCTACCGTTCTTGGCTATACCGACAATGAAAAACGACCATTGGAATATCTTTGGTGTCTTTCACGAGCTTGTCTACTTCGTTCAAGAAGTTTTTCGAAGGCGCATGGTAAGATCCCTTGATGTTCCCACCGATCCAGTCCTCGTCGCGTACGTCGACGATGAGGTAGTCTTCGAGGTGCGGGAGAGCGTCAACGCTTGATCGGTGAGGGCAGGAAACTGCGCTCCATACCTTTCCAGGGTTTCTTGTCACTCAGGATGACGTTTGCCAGCTCCTGCAATCCGAAAGCGCATCAGAGAATCCACAGTGCGGAATGCGGTTGGCGTTCTCACCGAGGCACTGATGTACTTCACCATGATCAAGTTCAGGGCGTCTGCGTAATGAATGCTCAGGCAAGACTGACTAGGCCAACCAATCGACGCTGGCGCTAAACATCGAACACGTCGACCACCTTCTCAGCGCTACACCCAAGTATGTCGACTGCCAAAGAAACGGGGATACTAATGCATGCGGCAACTCTCGCTTGCAAACCGCCACCGCCGAAAGCAAATTTTCGACACTCAAATCTCGACACCCGTACGTCTTCTGCAACACAGCCGACAGTCCAAGTGAAGCTCGGCGGCGTTTTTGGTCGTGGATCTACAATAAAAACAGGTAAGTGTATCCGCGTAATGTGGCCGTTCACGCATTATATTGCCAGCACAACAATGAAAAACCATACCACCATAGCGCATTCCCTGTCAAAACGAGAACTGCTTGCTCCTTCGTCGTCCGTCATGTTCATAAACCTCAAGATTGACCGCACAACCCCCTTGCGTCGGCAGGCCCAGCAATAACCTTGCTGCCTCTGTTTGATTGGATCGCCGCCCGATGTCTAATGATATCATTCGTTCTCGCCGCCGTCATAACATGCTACCCCGGGGATTTTCCGTGTCGATCAACACGGGTTTAGAGCTGTCTAGCTTGCCTGACGGTCTTTCCTCTACAACAAGAGGTTGAATGTCTGTGTTTGGCAGTGACGAGTACCTTTATTCAAAGAGAAAAATGCATGTGAGTGGCGAGCATAGGGCTATCGAAGCGACTCGCATCCACCGCAGACCAATACGTGGGGAGCACATTTTTTTCCCAAGGGCTTCCGAAACGGCTGCTGAAGCACTATGTTCAGCTCTCCGTTCACCGGCCTACCCGGTATGATGTTCGCTGGAATCGGATATGTGGGGTAAGCATGTAAATTGGTCCAGGGGGTGCGGCATGATCGAGTCTTTTAGATAAACGGGCATCTTTTGTAAGTTTTCAACGCAACTCGTCCTGTTACAGGTGCTTCCTTCTCAGGTATATCCTACGATCAATCTGACCTCAGGTGTGCGGACTCGAGCGGGTGTTGTGCAACTATGGACAACACGGATAATGTCTACTTAACGAAAATATTTCTTCAGAGGGCCTTTGACGTTTGACCGAGGAATTAATGAAAGCGGGGAAGAGCCGACAATCACCGCGGATGCCTAGGTGCTTTTACAATGGCCCAAATTCTACTGTAACATCATTCAGGTGCGTGCATGCTTGTGAGTGACAGGTGTCGACGCTATACTCGTGTGCTGCTTTTTAAACTGTCTGATATATGTGATTGCAAGTACACATCCGCGGGCCCATCAAACTTGAAAGGTAACCGGTAACATCCCAGTAATGTTCAAATGCCGCGGCGAACATCGTAGACAAAATACAAAGTTCTGGCTTGAGCACACGAGAGGTCACTGCCGGTGCCATTTTGACCTGCAAAAGGGTCCAGTGATGATTTTGTGGTGTACTCAGCCGGCGCACAGTGGTGGTAGAGTGACAAATCATTGAATTTGTACGCCATTGCTTGAGGCGACAGTCCAGAGGGGACAAAGAGTACACATGAAAGGGGGGAAATTAAAGGACACGACGGGGGTATAGAAGATGTTGCTACTGTTTAAACATGTAAGAGGCTGTTCTACAGGTAAGCCGTTACAGATTCGTATCTTCAAACCAAAAAAAATACACCTACATGAGAGTCGGACAATCATTAGCATCTTGCCAGTAATCCCAAGACGTAGCTGCCACTCACCATAACGTCATTAGCGTGGCAGTCATTGATAAACCCGTGCGTATGAGCTGCTAGTCATAAGAGGTGGCAAAAGCGTGCAGATCGCCAATACAAGTGATATGATCGTTGTCGAGGTGGCGTTTGAGAGCATCGCGTCTGCTGAATTCTCTCCCACATCCACCGATCATCATCTTCCCCTTCCAATTGTATGGCTCGGCGCCTTCTGGAAGAGTGTACCGCTCAGCGTCCTTCAGGGGCACACCACAGCAGACCCATAGGGCTGGACGCTCAAAGCGAGTGTGCGTCCGGATGTGGCGTTTGAGATCAGGCGTCCGGTGGTTGCGTTGGACCCAATTGCAGTAGGGGCACGCCCAGGGGTTGCTTCTCGGGACTGAAGAGACCGTTCCGGGGACGGCTTGTACGTTTCGGGAGGACGGGGAACCACGAGAACGTTTCGCCGGACGAGAGGTAGTCGCAACACTTTCTGCGAGTGGGGGAGGGGTACCAGAGATCGTTGTAGTAGTGGCGCGGGTCCGAGTCGCTCGATGCCGCTTCCTAGAATTAGATGTGGAGGAAGGTAGATATTCGTCATCATCGTCGTCACTCTCTTCATTGGTTTGCTCTTCTGGCTCATCCCGTCCGTCAGCCTGGTTAGTTGGCACGTTACGTCCGCTGCACACGGTGCGGGAGCCCACGATTGGCGAAGTCGGAGGAAGGAGAAGTGGGGAATAGGAAGATTCATGGAACGGAGTCGGTTGCGCGGGATGGTAGTATCCCGGAAGCGAAACTGAGGTCTGGGGGGAAACAGTGGAGTCGACCGGGGGAAGGTACGGCGAGTCTGTGTTGTTTGTCAAGTGATCTGATTGGCTGTGGAGCGTGGAACGGTCATATGTTATTGAGATCCCACGACGGAAGAATTACTTACAAGAGTAAGGGTATACACGGCGATTGATCGTAAGTGGAGTAGTCGAAATCAAAAGTCAGAGAGAGGGGTTCGGCGTCTGACTCTGACTCCGAGCTGGACTCGTCACTAGAGCTAATGTCGTCGGCGTGACCATCGACCGGGGAGGGCCCAGTGGAGGGGGAAGACGAGGATGTGATTGAAGATAAGTCAGGACTCGGGGCGGCGACAGGAGCATAAAGGTCATCCGATTTCTCCTCGGGACTGAACTGGGCTAGCCAGGCCATGTCATCTTCATCGCTCTGAGCGCTGAGCTTCTCGTAGAGCTGGGCCATAGACTGGCGACGGTAAACCTTAGTCGGGGGCATGGAGTGATCAATGACGGTGGGTCATACTGCCTCTCCAGATGTTATATAGTACTTTTTCTTTTTCTTTCATGTGTCTCAGCGTTGACCATTTGCCGACCGCGTTTTGTTGTTCTGATAACTCCGACGCCCTGCCCTCGTTATAAGTCACAAACTCGAGGCAGCCCCGTTGCAAGGAGCATCCAAAGAAGGCAGCCGTCGCCCCGGAGATTCGGCTCACAAGAGAAAGAAAGGATGTCATCGCCGCCGTCGGTCAAAGCGTCATTAAGAAAATGTGACTCCGCAGTGGGGTTTGCCTCCCCACGTGGGCACCCTTGCAGCATGCTTGGACCCACAAAACACAGCAGACCACGACAGAAAAAGCATCGGTCTGCATCGAACAACGTTTCAAAGGCACTGCTATTTTATACAGCACTCACTGACTCGGATGGGGTGCACACACGCATACCTAAAGGTCACAAAGGATGCGGCCAACGCCGATCACCGACTTCCATCGCTCTCGGCTTCACAAAATCTCAGCAGCTTTTGGCAGAAAGGTAATCTCCTTTATCTCGGTCGCTTAGCGGCGGCCGCCACCACCCTCTCCCTCTCGCTGTACATCCGGATTTAAATCACCGAGCCTCCGTCGACTTTCTGGAAGCACAGGAATATCATGCCGCGTGTCTACGTCAGTCCATCGTCCACCCCACGCGACGAATGCACCTTGGACTACCGAATCCGTTTGCCATGCTGTACCGCAGGCCCCCATCTAGTGCGATTAGGAGTGACACAACACCAGGGAGCAGCACTTACCCTCGTATCTTCTTTTTTGGTTTGGGTTCATGAGCAAACTGTTCGATAGGAATGTCCTGCCGGAACTTTTCCATACACCACAGGATGTACCTACACCGCATGTCAAGAAACAAGCATGACGTCCTACACAGAAGCCAGCACGTACCTCCGATCCCTGACAGGGACACTAGCACTCTTCAATTCCCAACCGGTCGTCCGCCAAAATGCTTCCCAGCTATCAATAGAGACCCTCTTCTCCGAATTGCGTCCTATGGCCTTCAGGAAGTCTTGTGGCGTAGTTATTTTGCCTATTAAGCAGTTCAACAACCTTGTAACCAGGAATTCGATGGAATTAAGCACAACATACCTCTCGGTTCAGGTATTGGTCGAGGAGAGGTCGTGATATAGCGAACTGACCTTGACCGGCTGCATGAAATCTGCCTGAACGAGTGCCGTAGTGAAAACATGGTGAGCCAACATTTTGTTCAAGCTCGTCGGTAAATGGCCAGTCACGTGATTGGCGTATTTCGGGTTGGACCCCAAGCGTGATACAAGCATTCGTCCCCTGAGTATTATACCAGTACTGCGACTACATATATGTACCGTCAAAATACAGGCGCATCTCTCAATAGTAGGTTCCTCTCCTCTTTCTTCACCCACCGAGTAACGGCGTTCGCCGCGTTAATAACCGCTGTCTTCGGTAGCCTTGGCGATAGCGCGATATAGAGTTCGAAAGGCTGCGTGATCTGAAAACGAACAGATTCAAGCTTCATATCAGTTACTCCCCAGATTGGGATACGCCGAGAGAATTACCCATCCCATGACGGTTTCTTTGTCGGTACGAATGCACTGCAGCTTGAGAGGCCCAGATTGACCGGATTTCGCGTGGATGGCATCGTACACTGTTTGGTAAATCGTGATGATCCTGTAGGTCTTAGTGTGAGTGGATGTGCGATTTGCTACAGGGAGAAGTGCGCACCTTCGTATCTCATCGCGGCTATTGTACGGATCCTCGAATATCGGAAAGGTAATCTGGACATGCGGTCGAGATTTATAGACAAAATGTCGTAGTCCTGGGATCGCAAGCTGAGACACAGAGTAATGTGTCTTTCCGGAGGCCATAGCATCCGTTATTGCTTGCAGCGTGCCATGACTTTGCAATTTCTGCAGGAGACAATCAGCGGACGGCTATTAGCGGGGACAGTGTGTATGCACCTGAGCGACGGAATCGCACCAACTGCGGACGGTCTCAAATTCTCCACCGCCACTAATACAAATCAAACATAATCCTGCGTCCGAAGAAGAGTTGCGTTGGTAGCGACCCTCTTCCCCGCTGGAGGACGAAGCTAATTCCCGGCCTTCAGCATTTAATGGTGTCTCTAGGCTATTATCATCGGGTTTCCATAGGAAAGAGATATATGCATTCACGAAGGCCGCTGGGTTGTACTTGGGTAGACAGATGGGAATCCAAGAGGCCGAGGCAGGTGAATTGTAAATCGACGGTGCATGTGCAGTGTTGACGAGGATATGTATGTCTACGGAGGTGACATTAGCACCGCTTTAACCACGAAGAAAGTGCGAAGAAAAGACCTGCAGGGTGAATCGAGTGTTTCTTGGGTCGTACGAGGGTGACTACGCGACCGCCGGCGACAAGGACGATATACAAAGTATCCTGTACGTGGGTGAATCACCCAATTCATCTTGTCTGTAACCCATAGCTGACCTTCATCTTTGTTATGGGTACTAGGGCGTCAGCTACACGTGAGCGTAGGTTTGGGTCGAGTTGCAGGCAATGTAGTGACGACGTAGACATTGCAAGGTCCAATTCTAACCGGTTCAGCAAGGAAAACAGAAAAGGTTCTGCACCTGCATAGTACGTTAAACACATAGAAAACACGCGGCAGAAGACGCGAAGATACCATTTAGAAGACGCCTCAAATCGAAGTTAGTGCGACGTTCAAATATGCGCCTGAGCTGCGCAGCGGTGACGATGCTAAGGATTTGTAGATGTAGATACTCGAGGTGCGTACGCGTCTTCGTGCAGTGTGAGCCCCGATCCAGTCCACGAAGGGGAGTCGCGTAACTCACTACAGACTCTGGTTCCCCCCAGGTTGAGGCACAAACATAGTACAGAGGTGACCGCAGGAGGAAGGTAATTCTCAGTTCTCCGGAATTTATCGAACGCAGCTTGTCACCGTCGTCGATGAAGACAGAGAGTAGAGCTTGGACGAGGCCCATGGTGGAAGATAGTGTATCGGAGTCTCCATCCTCGTGCCGACTAGGGTTTTCGCATTTCAGTCTTTTCTTCCATGATCATAGAGTATGCCGTACCTCGAAAAGACAGGTTTTCCAGCGTCTGTAAGCACGAAGTACTCACGCGGCTTGAAAGGAGGATGACTACTGTGTGAGAGGCTCATCGCGTCGCGATATGACAGGACAGGGGACTAATAATGACGGGTTACGTCAGCAACTCCCAATCAGCCAACACCCAAGTCAGACACCGGAAGGTAAGTAAAAGTTATTTACTCGGATATCGATACACCTGGCAGCTGATGGGTGCCGAAGACTTAACACGTGCACTCGAAAGCGAGAAGAAGGATTGAGATTACATAAGGACCTGGCGTGTTTTATACCCTTCGCCCTCCTCCATCCTTCAACGTATCTAACCTCGAGTAGGTATGAGCGAGCAGCAAATCTTCACCACCACATCAGTCCTCTCTCTCGCAGGTGTCGCGGTAGTTGCATTCGCAGCTGTTGCCGGCTCTAGGGCTCTGCTGCCACGGAGTGCGACGTGGCAGGACAGGCTTACATTCGCGTGGCTGGTGAGGACAGGCAGTAGAGGGGATGAAGCATCGTGCATACTGATGTCATCGCCAGACTTTTGATGGGACTATGCATCTCATATTTGAGGGGTCTTTCCTGTACCTTTCGACGTTTGGCAGGTCTGTGAACACCAGCACAGGTGTCTTCGCTGAAATGTGTAAGATCACATTGATCTCTGTGCCTTGTTCACACTCACTGGGTGTAACAGGGAAGGAATACACGCTCGCAGACGCGCGTTGGGGCGTTGCGGACCCTACGGTGGTATCGCTCGAGATTCTGACTGTGCTGGGTGGAGTCCCACTTTGCTGGTACATTCTAAATCTACTTGTTAAAAATGACCCCGCTCGTCATTACTGGATCGTGGTCCTGTCTGTGGCAGAGCTGTACGGCGGGTAGGTGGCCATTTTCGTGGTATCATTACGTTTTCAACGTAGAAATTGTACAGGTGGATGACATTTTGTCCCGAGTGGCTAGTCGGAAGTCCTGCCTTGAATACCTCTAATGTCTTGTTCCTGTGGGTATACCTTGTGGTACGTGCTCTTTCCTCATATGTTTTGTGGGTTTACCGAATGTATTGATTCTGACTCTCACCTGTAGTTCATGAACAGCATGTTAGTGATTTTTGTCCACCGTCAGAGTCGTGAAACGTTAACATTGCTTTAGATGGGTTGTGATACCCTTGTGGTTAATGGTTGATTCCTATAATCATATCGCTGGGTCGTTGCGCGCGGCCGCTAAAATCAAGGTAAACTAATGGAAGCACTCGTGCTCTCCATGTTGAGGGCAGTATGCAGTCCTGACTCCTTCCATGTGTGAGTATCTCCAGTCCAGCATTGAGAATGTTCTGATATGAATATTCGGATATTCAGCAATTGTCTTACGTGATACTGGGCAGGACCGATTACTTCTTGTTTCTGAGCTCTCTTCTTTCGGGGATCACTGACTTGATCGTGTATTCACGGCGGGATCTGGGATTCCGCCCTATTCCTGATGTCGATGTTTTTTGTCTGCTTGCCAACTTACGATCAGTTGACCATTGGTGTGTAAAACTGTGGGCTGACCATCACACTCCGCAACGAGCTCAACTTGAATCACGGGTAACTGGTAGGATTCACATTTACTTTTCTTACTCCCAATGCCCATTGCTACTCGTTCCGCGATGGTCGAGCGTGTACCGAGCCTTCCTAGGTACACTTACCAAACAGTACTTGCCTCCGGCGACGGAGAACCACGGTTGGTCATCCGCAGCGATTAATTTACTGTAGTCAGGATACGGCGCTCTCATCTATATGGACGGCTGAGGTCTTACCCGGAAAGTATTGCTGTTATCCTGCCCTGATTCTTCAGCTGCAGATCGCACTCGGCCCGAGCAACACCAGAGCAACGAATATAAGAGTGAACCTAATCGTCTCCAGGAGTGCAGATGCCATCCCGAGTGTGTTGGTGTGCCTACCTTATTGGAGGGTTTGGAGGTGACAAGCCACCTCATGAAGGGCAATATTGTTATGTCGGCATAATTTTTTCAACGGTAAGACGCAAGCACCCCTACTCCTCGGAGACGTCTGTGGTGCTGAGACGATCAGTAACTTACCAAATTCCCTGGCTTCCACTGAAGGCTAGAATTAAAATGGGACTTTCAAGGAATGCTCACGAGGGTTCGCTTGATCTCATCAAGCGTCTTCGGGATACCTGCCGCCGAACGCGACCAAGTGGCCGCACATGACAGTCTCTGGTGGTGCGGTGAGAAATTTCATTAGCGATAATGGAGTATTTTGCATCCAAATAAACAGTCTGATCTTAAGCAATTGGTTGAGTCGGGTCTCCGTGAGAGGCCCCGGTCTGGCATGTTGAGCACGACGCGACGCCGTAAGCTTCAGCGCCGTTGCCTGGTCTCCCGATATTGCATAATGCGATGTGTCGTGCAGTGTGCTTCGTGGGTCCCAAGTACGCCGTAATTGGCCACATAACCTGGGGAGACAGCGCCATTTCAACGCGCCCAGAAGAATTTTCGACTAGTCCTTGTTATAGTTTAGCCTTGATGAAGTCCTAGCCGGTGATTGAAGACCGATTGCCAGCGCATAACTGATGGTGGCCGACCGTTGAGGCTTTTCAGTTCATCCTCCATCCACCGTAGTCCTCAACCGGTCAGAAAAACCCATCGCAGCGCTGTCGTAAGGCATTGACTTCCCTGTCAGTCCGTCCACCCTCAACGAGGCTTAATAGAGAAGCCAACAACTGCGTTCAAAGAAAAGGGTCGAATGTATTTGTCCGTCCGTGAAGAACTGCTAGTGAGGTAAAGTTTTACCTACAGGCTCTACAAAGCACCAGGCTAGTGTCCATGGCGGTACAAGATAATCAGGCTAGCTGAGAAGAATCATCGGTAGTCCATAGTCACGTAAGGGGACGTCCATATGTTTAAGCTTGGGTTGCGTTGTTGGGAGTGATGGTAAATTGGGGACTGGCGTTGCCGGAGTCGCCGAAAACTGTGCACACGTGTCATCGCGTAGGAAAAGGAACAAGAAGATTCGTCTACGTACGGACGACGATATAATCATTTTTGTAGGTCAAGTTGGAGGGGACGGTAAACTGCACCCAGCCTTGGCTCAGAGGGAACTGAGAAGCAAGTGGGTGATCTGAAGATACACGGTTTAGCATTCATTGAAAATCGAAGCCTTCTAGAGAAGCGGGACTCACAGATGTCCAAGTTCTCCGACCCAGTGGAGTTGTAACCCAAGAGAAGAAGACCAGTTGAATTCTGGCTTTCAGCAGGGATGTTGTTCGTCAACCAAGTCACATTCGCCAATGTGTTGGTGATCCAAACAGTGCTGGCAGTAGGGGACGTAATTGTAGGACTGAAGACAAGGAGTTCAACTGGTTGAACTGGTGCTGCCCGAGCGACGACCGAAAAAAAGAAAGTGACAAGGAAAGTAAACACTGTGCTGAGCATATTGAAGCGTTGATATCGAAGGTCGTTATTAACGAGGGAGTTGGTCTTTGCACGGGAGGCAGGAATGGCAGTGAAAAAAAGAGCGAATGGTTCACCTCCGATGGGGACAGGTGGGGGTTTTATACTCCAACCACAGTGGGGCCCGATCCAGCAAATAATAAGAAGCTAGTGTAAAACTTACGTTTTGATGCCATTCTGATCGTGGGGCCTAAATTTCTTGCCGAACCTTCCACTGTGTTTGACGGATTTCGCCGAAGAATGCGAACTTCCGCAACTTGCAACTTAATCCTTCGATGTAGAAAAAAAGAAAAGAGGGTGTACCCTAATGTCCGCACAATTCTGCTCTGTCCAGAGGTGATATCAACCAGGAGCGGGACGGAGTGAATTGGCCGGTTGCAGGGGGCAAGAACAGTGGGAATAAGATCGCGGTGATCGTGGTACTAATTTGGAAAGCACCTCAGTTTCGAAATGTCCGCGCTTACGAGACGGTCACGTCGATTTGATTGTTGTCGCTCTCCATCGTAAAACTGTACGCGCCGCTGATCCACCGACATTAATACCCTTATCTCCTGGCGTATGCAGCTTTTGCTGTAGTAGACTCACCAGGCTAAGCGCAGGTTTCCACGCTCTTGTCGCGCCTACGGCATTGTAATGACCAACAAGGTTTGCGACGCTGCTGTTTGGTGGAGTCGTGCACCCGTCATGTGTTCACCTTGTGAAGACGGGTCATTTTAACGCTGATTCCGTGGTCACCGGTCATGCTTAATTTACTAATCTGTGATGCAAGGGATTGTGGTCCCTTTGAGCCTTGCAGTTGCAGCTTTCAGTTGCCATTACTGAATGACACGGTGTGTCTGAATTGCCGAGGGAGAGGTCGGTGGACATGTGGCCTAATGGTATGCCCAAAAACACCTTAGCTACCCTCGCATGGCGTGCATTCCACAGCTGAGAATGCACGATGAGTGAGCGTGGGAATATGGTTTCGACTACTGTGCCACGTGATTTACCATGTCCAATCAACGCGTCGCGTCCGCTCAAGTCACCAACAGGCGTCGAAACGTTGACCTTTGACTTCGACTGTGTCTGTGTCTGTCCCTCCGCAGGTCCATTCATCCATCCGAGTTGCGAGTTCGGTTGACCGCGCCGAGTGAACTGTGACAGGTGAGCCGTGTAATTCGTAGGATCACACCTATCAGTTCGGGAGCGCTCAGGTCATGCAGCATACCTTGCAGGTGGTGGCCACCGTGACTCACGTGTGTCCGTCTATTTCTCGCCAGTCGAGGCTGCCATGAACGGCGTGGAACACGATAACTCAGAACGAGCCGGACGCTTAAGCCGTACCCAAGGCGCCCGAACGTAAATGAGCGACCATCCCTCAACACGTCTTCATGACCCCTCGTATCTACTGTCAGCAATAGAAACGATCAAGGATTCCCTAGAGGATTGTTCGTCGGTTTCCTCCCATGACCTCCTGGATGCATACAACACGCTCTCTATGAGACTCAAGTCAGAAAGCCGGACTCTGCAAGAATCCACCACATCATTCCCCGCATTTGAATGCATAGCTTTAAATAGAAGCTATCTGTTCGAGGCATTCCGTCGCGACATCGGATTCGCGCATATAGACCCCTTTTCTACAGACAAACCTCCCGATCGTGTGCCCAAGGACTTGTTCCTATCCAGTATACGTTCGGTAGAGGGGTCAGTACAAATACAACGTGCAAGAGACTTGTCATGTTTGTGCAATTATGCCTTATGCACATTGGCTGTGATGTTCAAGTTTCCCTCCTTATCTTCCCTCTTCACTAGTGAGTGCAACATGTTTGAGTCATGACCTGCGCCACATCTGACAACTGGTAGTCACTAATCTCACTGAACTGTTCGGCGATGTTCTGGGCATAGTTTTTGCAAAAGATCTACCTGTCTTTAACGGTCCCAAGACAATTGCGTTATCTTTATGGATATTGCGTTCACAATGTCTGCCATGGGCTGCGATCAGGCCCCACGAAGTTAGTCTAGTCGCAGCCCTACGATATTGTCTTACTGGCTCCAAAACTTCATCATATACCGTGCTTGATGGTCTCAAGGTATTACGGCATGTTTCACCACGTTTCATATTCACTTTGTTCCTGTAGGTCGTGGGGCACATGTTAGATCATCACAACAAGAACTTTTTCAAGCCAGCGTCTCAGCTATTGCCAGTGGTGCTAGAGCACCTTGTTTCGGAGTCCGCTGATCGTCGCTTGCATGCCTCTGGCGTATTATGCAGCTTTGCAGCAGCGTTTGTCCGTGAATTCGATGGAATTCCTAAGCGGGATCAACAGGCAGTGTCCACGTGCATCTTTGATTTTCTGCGGAAACAAGTTGCTCTCTCTCCTGCGCCTGAAACCTTGATTGGAACTATACAAGCTGCATTCTATACTGGGTCTCAGATGTGTCCAGGAGATGGTCCAGTGTGGATGCTTACTGTCATAGCATCTTTGATCATAACCTGTGGTCCACTGATATTCTCTGACACCCACACTTTAGAGTTCGTCCTCGGTGCGATGGCGAATGCTCTGAAGCACGACGCTGCGGTTGTCCGGGGGCTCCATCCTCTGGTTTGGAGATGCCTCATGTGGGTTTATGCCGGAATGCTTTCAGAACCTGACGGTGTCAAGTTGGACTGGGAGAACCTGGCTTTCCGTGCTTTGAAGCAAGAACTCTGGGGAAGAACGGGAATTGCGCTCACGGGGATCCTGCTACATGCTCGCAGTATAGGGGCTTCCACCACGCCCGTAAGAGAGGACTGGAGGGTAAAACAAGCATTCACTATCATCCATGGCATGGTACAAAGCAAGAGCGCACGTGCCAAGAAGGAGGGCATTGCGCTTCTCCGCGCCATTACGAGCCCAACTACAAACTTGACGGAGATTTGTTGGTTCAGACTCTTCGACGATATGCCCCCCATTGTGCTGTTTGATGGGACTATTGTCAATGCGCCTTGCGACGTTCTTCCCGACATCCAGCGAAAGATTTCCCAGTTCACGGTTGATCGTGTTGCCCCCCTCACTGATGAAGAGATCGCTTTCTATTACGAGACTGTATTTGATGGATGGTGTGGATGTATGCCTCGTCCACCAACTGAACAACTAGAAGTGAGTTTGTGGTCCATTGCCTCAACCCATACTTATATTTTGCGAGAAGGTTGTTCTGGTTGATGTCTGGCGGTCCTTGCTTGCTTTGCTTGCGCGGAATCATACTGTGACACAAGAAGCGTTCAAGTATGCCGCTAAATCACTCGTTGAATGCCTGCTGCCTCCATGTGACCCACCAAACCGGGGTTCGTGGAGTGTAGCAGACCAGAAGAACTGCCTTAATGCCGCGGGGTGTCTCTGGTATGCAATGAAGGACGCAACCTCTACCCGGAATTGCCTTGAAGCTGCGCAGTTGATCCTATTCGCAATTTCGAAACACGAATTCAACATACGCGACTCTGAAATTCAGCACATGTGGAGTGGACTCTGTGCGGATCTCATGGTCGTCGCTTCACCTTCTTTCCTGGGAGGCATGGCCAGTCTCACGGAATCACAAATGAAGATCGAGACTCAACGCCAACTGTGGGGAATAATCGCTACTTCTTTAGTGAACTGTTCGTCTAGTCCGCGGTGGGCGAGCATCGTTGACTTTCTCTCTGTTCCCATCAGGTAGGTTGGCTCTCGTCTACCAATATCCTGGCTCATTGGTCACAGTGCGTGGGTGTTGTCTGAATGGGAACTTGGTGTGTGGAAATCTTTATTCCACTGTGCGGTGGTGTTGTCCGGGGATTTTCATGCGGTCGTCGATGCGATCTTTGAACGACTGCAGGGGAGAGATGTGGGAGACTGGTAAACAAATTACTTGGCTCAACAATTATTTGCGTGCTGACGTGGACGCCCCAGGGAGTTCGTAATTCAAGTCCTCGCAACCATCTTGTGCAATTTCGCGGAGAAAGGTCACATGCCACGCAAGTCTGTCTTGGGACACATTAATACTGCTTTGTCGTGCATTTACGATCAAGGGCCTGCCGCGTCAGAAACCTTTAAACACGTTTTCCACCTCTTGGCCATTCTTCGTAACTGGATAACTGCCTCTGCTCCGGAAGACGTCCTGGTTATCTTGGTCGCACTTCGTACTGGTCTTCGTCTGTGGATTGAGGATCGAGCTGAAATCATGCGTGAGGAGGATTTCAATGCAGTGGTAACGTTTTGTTTAGTTCCGGACCAGTGTGTCATTGAACGAATCGATAGATAATTCCATTATATTGTGATACGCTGAAAGTTCTTGAAAGACTTCCTCTATCCCATGAGGCGCTGCGAGACATAGAGTCATTCCTCGCTTCCGGATTTTCACGCATACCGGCACCAGCCGTCGCACCATTCGCTTTTGAAGCTTTCTGGAGGGCGACGTATTATCGTCAAACTCAATTTTACGATGACCTCCCACCTAGGATCAAGTTTTGTTTGACTTGTTTCGTTGCGGCTTATGGCGGAGATCTCGCCTGCGGACTATCTACTTCCACAGAATCTCAATCTCAATCACAGGATGCATTGGCTGATGCGGCGGACCTTGGCCAGCTCGCGGTGACAGGTAGTTCTCCCGTGGGTTACTATTCCTCGACCCGTATATCCACTGGTAGTGACCACCGTGGTGGACCGTGGTTGCCTCATATTGCGAACGAATCCAGCAGTGGACGGGTTGTGGCGGATACCACGGTCGGGGTCCAAGACTTGCCGTTCATTCTGGATAATACGTTCATCTTACCCTCGAGTGACGACGACGCAGATTCGTTTTCCCTAGACAATCTTCGGGAACGGACCAGAGAAAATGAACTATCATTAAAAAATCCGCCGGATGTACCACAATCAAGAGCATCTGGCTCGGGGTCACCTTCAAGTCTAGACGTTCCTTCCGAACCGGGGGTACGCGGCAAAAGGTTACGGGCAGCTGAAGGTGACTATCAGCTCAGTGTATTGACGTCTTATACTTACTTGCGCAGAACACGAACCCAGAAAGAGATGTCGGCTCTCTGCAGAGAGGTCTTATGACTTTCGTAAAGTCAGTTCGGTGCCGATTAGTGGCCGAAGTACTCCTCTTCCCTCTGTCCTTCGCCTTCGCTCTGTTCCTGTGGCAGAGAGAAAGATGGTATTCGATTGCATTGAGGTCCCGACGTTTCGTAGCATTGTACAACGCGAGAGGATGCAGCGTTTACGAAGGATTTCAGAAGCGAAGATAACTCTGTCACCGCTACACCGGAAGTCGCCTCAGAGGACAGCTAGTCATATTGTTAGAGCGCCCTGGTCACCCCAACCATCTTCGGTATCATCTGAAGCAGAGGCTGATGACGATGTTGGTCCTCGTCGTGCTTCTCATGGACTCGATAGAACACCCTCTGGTACGACCTCTCGATCTACGGTACTGAGTGATCCTTGCCAATCATCTGTCTCCTCTCGCCACAGAGATTGCCGTTGATGAATCGCTTGCCGACACTTGTCCAGGATCTCTACCTCCAGGGTCCATGACTCGAGGTAAAGTCGGGCTCTCCTTACCCAAGCTAGGGCTAAGAATTATACTTAGGTGACCTGTCCGCTCCTCGACAGTTGACGTCGCAGGTAGAAAATTCCCACCCAAAGCCCAGTCCAGTGCCCTTGCGAAGGTCGAGGACAACATCCGCCAGACTTGATGCGCTACGGAACGCATATGCCGCGGTCACGGAAAGCGCATCACAAATTTCCGTGACGGAACTAGTACAAGCGACAACGCTTGTTCATCGGATTGGTGCTGCGTTGAGCGAGCAGATGGGCAAGAGATTTGGGAAGTCCGACTGAAAAGTAACTGGCAGTTTCTCCAAACTCGCTTGCGTCGAGTTCTGCATAGTACTGTCGATTTATTTTATTTTATTTAGTTTTAAGCAAGGCAAAGTTAATATGCATTAAGGGCATCTAGAATCATGTATGACGAATGCTTTGCGAAGTGAGGTATAACGATATAAAACAAAAATGAGTGTTAATGTACAGTGTTATGGTATTTGTTCGTAGATGTCAACACTCCCTATGCTTCAAGTTTGGGCCGCCACACTACCAAAGCGTTGCTGGCGGCGTGCGATAAGATCCCTGGAAGGGCTGGAAGAAAAGTCATCACTAGGATGGTCATGCTCAAAGTCTAGACGACGGCGCGGAGCAGGGGACGCTAGATGTCGGGGGGAGACTTGGCCTATATGTAAATCATCGTCCGAGCTTGGGAGTTCGGGCTGCGAGCCTGCAGCCAAAATAATGGAATCGTCTGCAAGAAAATAGGTTCAGCGTGACCAATTTACAACGGAAACGTTACTCGTTACTGTAACTTACCACTTCCTGCTATGACGATGTCTTCGAGTGTCGTCAGCGAAGAACGCGGAGAGATATCAGACAATTCAGCATCCTCTAGCCGCTTCAACCGTTTCACTCTAGCTTGCGGAAGACTGTCACCGTCAGAATCGCGGACGTGGGGAAGTGACAGTCTGCGATGGAGACGAGGAGTCGTTGGGGATACAGCATCTTCGGCGCTTGCACGTCTATGCAATTGCCATTGACGGCGCACGTCAGCGAGGGGAGGAACAACGACAGCATCGAAAACAAGGCGCGAACGTTTGCGCTTCCGACAGATAGGAAGTTCGTCAGACAATTCAAGATACGGGGCGCCGCTGCGACGTGGTCGTCTCTTTCCAAGAGGACTGACAAGGCTAGCCTCGACCGCCAATTCGTCTTCCAAGTCGTCTTCAGTCGAAGATGGAAAAACTACAGATGAACGGATGAAAGTTACAGCTGGAGGTATGGTACGACCCTTTTTCGGGGTACCCTCGTACGGCGACGCCTCCAATGTGGGTCGCTTTCCGAGGACAGGAGAAGTCGTACTCGAGCTTGTGCCAGGACTCGACTTGGCTGATGATCGCTCCGCTATGGACAGGAGACTGGGTGAGATGTTCTCTTTGTCGTGCAATTTGGCCCTCTTGCTTGGTGATAAGCTGGAAGCAAACTTTGCATCAGCGGGTGTGCGCTTCGGAGTCGAAGGGGCAGTTGTAGGAATCGGAAGTGTTGGAGCAGGGGGACGCAGGATAAGCGACTGATACGACTCCGGAGTCGTGACAGGCTTTTGAGGACGGGGAGGGGTGACGGTGGACTGTAGCTTCTTGGTAGGCGTAGACAGTGCTGTGCAGATCTGCGCGGGAGGAAGAGTTGGGCACTTGACAGTGTCACCCGGATCCATGAAGTGCGTGAAAGAGGCGGGTCTGAGTCGACCGATGACGGGTGAATCCTCAGATTCAGCCTCGCTTTCAGATTCGGATTCGGAGTCTACGTCCACTTTAGTACAGGTCGATTCGTCGTCCCGCAGTAGCGACGTTGCCCTACTAGAAGGCGTGCCAGAGACACTAGAAACTGGGGACGTGTATACGACGGTGTCTGAAGGCGGTTCCGACAGTTCGCTGGAGAGCACTTCCGGGACCTCATCCGATGAGAGGCCACAGCATCGGAGACAGGCTCGAATGTCTTCAGGCCACCCACCTTCAGGTTCGTCGCAGTCAGCGAAGGAGGCATCCCAAAAATCCTTAAATGCCTCCCCGGAAACTGGCAACACTCCACCCCGCCCACCGAATGCAGAGTGCAAGAAAGAAGAGAGAGTGGTCGGGACGCTGATATTTCCAGGAAGGTCCTTGAGGCTCAGTAAAGCTGTCTGATACAAGGGCAGCACGTCATAGGTGTATTCGTCTTCCGTGAAGACGCCGCACTCATCCGAAACCCAAATGCTGATGCCGTCCTGGATGGCTTGTAGCAACTGTAAGAGTTGGCCAAGGGGACATGCGTCGACGATCCGGGTGAGTGTAACTATCAACCACGTGCACGGCTTCAAATTGCGAGGCTCGGGTGGATACGTGGAGAGTAGCGTGTCGTTGACGAAGTCGAAGACATTAGAGGGTATCTGTCTTGCATCTCCAATATCAAAGTGAGTAAGGAGGAGATCTGCAACCCGTGTAAAGGAAGCATGTGCAGGACAAGGTACGCGCGCCAAGTCTGCCGCGACATGGTCCAGGAGGATCATCGAGTCCAAGCCACCATCTGTAGCCCGGTCCATAGCATCACGAAGGAAAGTATCCCATATAGCGAAGTCCTCGTTATTGAGCTCCCACGCATTGGATTTACTGTCGTCAGTGAGCAAGAGACACCAAAACACAGGCAAAACACTCACTCAAACGGCACACTAAGAAGTACGACGGCTCCTTCCCATGAACTTTCCGCATCCTCTCTCCACTTTTCAATGAAGCACCGCCAAACGAGGTTCTGAGCGCCTGCCTCATATGACATCAGCGCTACGGAACGGGCCCTTCTCGCCCAAAACTTGCGCAGTTCGTCGGCGTCGCAGACCACTAGCGTCTCAGCACAAAGATATGCCCATTGTGTCCTCGCATCGTCAGTCGTCAGCTGCTCGGTAAGTGCTTCTTCGTCTTCGACCAAACACTCAAGGATCTTGACACCACCAGCATGAAGCAAATTGTGGGGGAAAGTGGTGCGCATAATTGCCCATAGTTCGCGGACGATATTGAGCTTGATGGAAGCATTCGAGCGTGACGAAAGTTCGAGTCTCTGTGCATAATGGTAGTAGGCCCCAGGAGTCGATGGCGGCGGTGAAGGTACCCCACCGGCCGACGCAAAGTTAAGTGTGTGATCACCAAGGATATCAATCAACAAGTTGGCTGCTCGAGCACCAAAACTGACGATGCCATCATGGTCGTCTGCGTCTGATGTTCATGATGAATGGGGTTCGAGCCGGAGAGGAAACTTGCATACCTAACAGGAAAGCTACGTTGGCCTTCATGAGACCTTCCCATATTCCAGTGATCTCAGACTGTCCGACGTTAGCCACATCCTCATATGTTTGCAGAGTGACCTACCGGAAGGTCATACTTCTCAGCCATCCGCAAAGAACTGAGAGCAGTCTTCCAGAGCTCTATCAGTTCGTCGAACACCCAATCCCGTGACAACTCTTCTCGAGTAAGCGAGCGAACGTCGGTGAGCTGTGGGCATTCGTCAAAGATCGGTCTCACTACACTCGACAACCCGCTGTATTCTGCGGTGAGCAGACCCGGATGAGATGAAAAGAGGGAATGAGGTAGGAGTTTGTTCAGCGTCCACGCTTGTCCGGTGTTCTCAAAGCTGACAAAAATCCTTGCAATTTCCATACCATCCTCACACGCCTGCGCACCCTTTTGGATCATGCTCTTTACAAGCTCAATAGCTTTCCTTAGCCGATCTTCATCGTCGTATTCATCGGTAATCAGTGCGGCAACAGTTGAAACACCGACCCCCATATCGACGACCGATCGAACCAGTTTCCAGAAGTTTTCCCGTGCCAGCGTGATGTCCTGGTCTTGAATATCCGCTCCCTCGCCATCCTGTCCTGCATCACGTTCGGAACTCAGAAGTGGCCGCATGTAGGACCACGTAATGCACCGCCATAACAAGCATCCCAGAGCCCTAACTGAGCTCTTCTTGCTGCGAATCGCGAGCGTCAACAGGGCAGACACTATGCGAGTGAGCTGGATGTCGGTGCAGAGTCTTGGGCCGAGCAAGACTATGAAGCATGCCAGCACACTGAGAGCCCATACAGGGCCATGAGCTACGTGGGCAGGGTCAGGAGCGTTTAGAGTCGACCGCAGAGTGCGAACGATGAGGGGTTCAGGCTTCAAGGTATTTCCACTCTTGGTTGGGCGATGAGGAGAGGCAGTTGACGTTGTCAAGAACGCAGCGACCGTACTGGACATGCGTGCGTGCAGAGTCGAGTGTGGCAGAGCAATGACACCAAGAACGAACCCTCCAAGAGCATGACATGCTTGCGTTCGTAGTGTCAGTGTAGGCGCCAGCAGATTCGATAATATCGAAGGAAGAAGCTCGACAAATGGAGGGACGAAAGTAGAGGGTTGGTACAGTGACAGATCGTGGATGGCCTGGAGTGCACGGGTCAGTGATTTACGCTTGTAAGTAGAGTCTCGCTTACTTTGAGGCCATCGCAAGCAGACCCTTTTTTCCCCTCCTTGCCAAGTTCCCCTTCCATACCGCGACGCAAGGCAAAGGCAATTCTGTCCCGCGCAGGTAATAGGACTTCTTCAGGTAAGCGCTGGACTTGCAGAAGCCATATTGAGAGCGCGCACGTCTTTCGTGCGTTAGGAGTAGGCAATGCCTCGGCCATAGGGATAGCAAGAACGTGCGTTAGCATGTCCCGCAGTTGCGTCTCTGTGAACGATCAGAATTCACCTCCGCAAGAGACAAGAGATGACAAGTTCTTACCATTGAACAGCTGGTACACGGCAGACGAGGTGAATATGACGCTGAGGAGCCGGAGGACCGCATGCGTCGTCGTGCACAGATCGCGTGCAAGTTTGACCTGGGCTGCGGACATTCCCTTTTTCTTTTTCTTGGGACTTTTCTTGGGGGAGGGAAGGAGAGAACAGGTTTCCTCCACGTCACATGCGTCACCACAGTCAGGGACGGGAGGCTCATCATCTTGTATCGCGATAGTACTGGGTTCAACGAGTGCTCTTCCCAGGTCGCGACAGACGCCATCGACGAATGCCTGTGTATGTTTTCGCAAAGGCTGGAAGAGAGGCCATGAAGCGTCGCCATCGGTCGAATCTGCCACAGCACCTCTTATGCGTGTAGTGAGAACAGAATACGCCTCGATGAGGTTACGTAGGGATTGTGGGTCGATGATCTGAGTGACTGGCCGTTCAAGGTAGGTCAAATTGGCCAGAGGGTCCTCTGGCTCCGGGGTGACCTCTCTCGTGTCGTCCTCTGGGATGGGAAGGAAGGTCTGCGAGTACTTCTTTAGGATAGGCTTGGCTGGATGCTCCAAGTGCCTCGGAAGAGGCACGTTGCCCTTTGGACTGGTCGTAAACACGAAGTACTGGTTTTGCTGTGACCACGCGACACGCGAGCCAGGCAGTCTGATGTCGCGGTCGCGGTGAGTCGTGCTGGGCGGTGTGGGTAGGGCCATGGCGGGATGTCCCTCGACGACAGACAAGCCACGCTCGCAGACACGACTTGTTCGTCGTCGCGAAGAAAGCCACGCAGCGTCCAAAATTCGTAAATAATACTTAAATTATATTAAATTCATTCTTTTTCTCATTAAACGCGTCGACGGGACGCGTAGTTTACACTT
This sequence comes from Pisolithus albus, assembly GCA_024613165.1. NCBI lineage: Eukaryota > Fungi > Basidiomycota > Agaricomycetes > Boletales > Pisolithaceae > Pisolithus > Pisolithus albus. The sequence continues at coordinate 61,511 of JANFAB010000165.1, forward strand.
GTTTGTTCGTAGGCACGTGATCGCATTTGCACGATCTTCGTGAAAGTTAGAGTACAAGACTGCAACGGCTGTCCACAAAGTCGCCTCCTACCTCGACTTCATTCCGGAATCTGAGCGCGCTTTACAGAAGTTCATGGTTGTGGCATCGAATCTCTAAACAGGTTTTGGTGTAGTAAGAGTAATAATAGTAGGAATACCGTATAATGAACATGCTGAGTTGGGTTATAAGTGGACACCGAGGAAATTCGCAATCTCTTGCCGCTGCTCATTGACAGTCATGTTCCGATGTCGGAATTGGATGTCCAAATGATCAGCTAGTGCATTGCACTGGTTTCCTGCGTCATTCAACATTGATATTAGAATATATGCACTGGGATAAAAGTTTGAACTCACTGCTAGCTGCACGTAACAAGTTGAGTGTGTTTGGAAATTCATCAGGAATGTGCCTATCACGACCATCCAGGACATCATTGTCACCACGGGTTCGGTTATAAATCCTCATCGGTATCAAGTCGAACCTATTGCACAGCATGAACTCACAAAACAAGCAAAAATTATTAAATACCACACCGTCGGTTTAATTCTTCGCGATGCAAGTCAAGCCTATTGCTCAGCATGAGCTTCAAGACAAGTGAAAATATTTAAATACCAAACCGTCGGTTTATTTCTTCACGATGCAAGTCAAGCCTATTGCTCAGCATGAGCTTGCAAGACAAGTGAAAATAATTAATTACCACACCGTCGGTTTATTTCTTCACGATGCAAGTCAAGCCTATTGCTCAGCATGAGCTTGCAAGACAAGTGAAAATAATTAATTACCACACTGTCGGTACATTTCTTGACGATCGAGATTGATAGTGTCCTGCATTTGATGATGCTGTTGCAATAGCCGGTCCAATCGAGCGCCAATAGCCTCCATACCACCAGGTGCAGGAACATTTTCTACTTCCCGCTGGATGGCAGCCTGTAGAGCACCTGCAAGCTCCTCCATATGTGGTTGGGCCATTATTGAGTGAAGGAAATGGTGAAGGAAACAGCGAGTGAGCCACTCAGAGGCATCACCAAAATTGTCAAACTCCGCTGTTCCCCGATAAGGGATATAGTTCAGGGGGCTGTGCCACCGACACGCCGCGATTCGGTCTGTCGATACCACACACCTCCGTGTGTCTTGTTTACATACAGTCAACTCCCTCATAACCGATAGCCCTCCGTTCCACCCAAAAGGTATCGGGTTTCAGGGAGTATCGGGTCTCATGGAGACCGACAAAATAGGCCAAAAGCATTGAAATCTGTATATTGTTTTCTAGCACCAATGCTATATTCGGGATGAGTACCATACAGCTTTACAAGTAAAATAACATGTAATTTTACCCTCTTTCGCGCTTTGCAAAATCATTGTGTGCTGTATCTGCCCAAAATGTGACCAATACGGACTCTACCGTACAAGTGCAAGGGTCATCGGGAGCCATTGCATATTTCCACGACAATAATACTGCCTGAGGGGCATCTCTACGCACTCAACTGGGTCCCGTGATGGACTTCATAATCGGACAAACTAAAGTTCTGACGGGCGGCTGGGCCATTTGGTGGCCCCACGGCTGCTGATTATATAATAATAATTTCCAAATATGGTAATACTTATCGGGTTTTCCGCTCAAAATTGGTATGGGTTATGGGGTATCGGGTATCGTTACAAATTTACCGCAAACCGAGCCGGGAGATCCAAAAAGCTATCGGATTTCAGGGAGTATCGGGTATATAGGGTATCGGTTACAAGGGAGTTGACTGTAATATGGAAAGCAAGCTCAAAATCGAAGGATTATTAATCCTTCGGCGGAGTGCTTACTGAATCTGGTAACTACACTGGCGTTCAAAGTACATAGATGCCGACTGGACGTTTGCAACAAACCCTTCAATGTTATTCCCCTGGAGCAGGCAGTAGTTTGCAACACCAAAAGCCTGTGTCGCTAAGAGACGTACTCAGGCATTCGCTACCGATAAATCGTTCATATATTGGCGATATGAATGTTGATGTTCATCGCGGGGCGGTTAAATTCAACTTATTAGAATCCAGCGTACGATCTGGAAGTCCAGTGCTTTGGTTGTCCGTTGCCTAATATTCCGCAGCAGCGAAAATGACCGACGCCCAGCACCTTCTGATTCGTTAACGTACCGGCGGAGGTGGGAGAACGTGGAGATAAATTTCTGCTAAGAGTACGCAAGCCCGTCAATTTCCGCACGATATCAGGGCGATTAATTGATTGCTCTTACCCGAGGACTTAAGTGGGCGCATTGACCGAAGCTCGACCCGCGCTCGGACAGCTTGGGCAAACCCCGTAATCGCCCATCTCGTGAGGTGATCGTGCGGCTATTAAAATGAAACACCAACGAGTCGAGGGAAAAATGCTCGTTGTCGAAAATTTAACAGCTCTTGGACCATCGACACATTCCCATGTCAAACGAGAACTTATTGTCTGGCACCTCGGAACGGAATCGGCCCGGTGCACTTCGAGCCCCATGTAAGACAAAGGAACTCCGAGAGCAGCGTGTTACGTCCGCCAGCTGGTCTAGGCGAGTTCTGAAACTTGCTGGCGGTTGTGCACGTAGGCCGAGCCCTGCGAAGCAGTTTTCTAGATCGGCCAGCATAGCAACCGTTAGCGACATCCTGCTGTTCGCCTCGGTGAGGCTGGAATTGTCCGGAGTTGCCCACTGCTCTACTATTACTGTTGAATGATGACCTATGGTCTGCAGAACGCTAGATATCAGTATTCAGATCGTATGTACGAACATACTTCTCTGCGTCTAAAGCACGAGAGCCGAGTAACGCACTGCGCGGCGGTACCACATCGGCTAGTAGTGTTATCATGGTGATAGTCTATCTACCTTCCATTGAGGTTCTTCATCAGATGCTGATCCGTCCACGCGAACATATCGGATGCGATCGTGCAGGCGAGATGGCTTGCCTAACCAGAATTCCATTTCACTTTCCAGAGGATATCAACGGCAGGTAATCCATTGAGATGAAATCAAGCGCTTACTTTGGGATTACCCTCCAGCCACCCCAGAAATCTGGAGCAGGAACATCTACTTCGTTGGCGCCTTCGGTCACACCGAAGCGCTCATGGAATTTCTTCAGTCTATTGGCAAGGACGTCTTCCCCGATGACACTGCTTTGTTTGCTAGCCCAAGCGCCAAGCTGGCTGCCCACGGGGCGACTCTTGAAGTACGCCTCACTCTCCTCTTTGCTTACTTTCTCTGCTCGACCGACGATCCTAACCTGGCGTGACATTTCCCGCCAGAAAAACAAGAGTGCAACGTTGGGATTCTCCTCCAATTCCTTTGACTTGCGTGAGGTATAGTTTGTGTAAAAGACAAAGCCGTGCTTGTCCAGCTGCTTGAAGAGAACCATACGAGAAGAAGGTATGCCCGATGCGGTCGCGGTAGACAGAGACATGGCGTCTGGTTCTCTTACGCCTGCGACGCGGGCCTCGTTAAACCAAACGTGAAATTGATCTAGGGGCGAGTGAAGGACGTTGGTTGGCGTTATGTGGTCTGGAGTATTGTATTGGACATGCGAGCAGACATGGAGCGTGTTCATCGTCTCTGCTACTTCCACGAGATCCATAGCTGGAGGATTGGGTATCAAGCTGGCGGTGCCCTTGGGACGTGCAAGGAAACTCAGAGGTGCAAACCGAGCAAAGATTCGAGACATCCACTGACCAGATGCCACCGGAATGACGCGAGTCGACGAAATCAAGCCGCTACTTTTCTCACTCAGCCACTCATTTCAGTCTTACCACACTTGCTACCCCGGCGTTCGAAACGTTCAAAACACCATCTCACCCGCATACGTGACGGTGCACTCAATCTATGGAAGCTCACTTGACCGGTAAAGTCCGTAAATCAGTCCCTCTCAAGCGCTGATGAATGTCGCCGTAACTTCGCGGAGCCTGTTGGGGATAATGTGTGGCAGATAACTCGACTTGTAAAGGGTTCCGTCGGATCGGGGGCTGCCTCCTATCAGAATGTGTGCCGCTCATTGACGGCGTTACGGTTTCTTCACTTGAGTGGCGACGGTGGTTCCATGTACCTCAGGACTCTGGGAGGATGAGGGCTCTCGAACCTTCTTCCCCTGACTCTGTAAGTATTATCGGCCAAATTTCGGTGGCATTGACGAAGTCAGGTACAGAGGGCAATCTAACATCGATATACATGTGTATGTTCCACGGTCAAACTTTTGTGGCTTGCTCAGTCACTGGTCCTGTTTCGCATGCATCCTCAACTTTACTGGACTCTACTGAACTTTGTTAATATTAGCCCTGTGATGGGACTGGGGTGATTGAAGCGAACAACTCATTAATCTCCGATCGACTTCCATTTGTTCACTGTACAGGTCTTTGCAATGGGTCTGGATACCCATTCCAGAAAAGTGGTGTGCGTACTGAGATATGCACGATGAAATGGTACGTCCGCATCCTCCGACACGAAAGAAAGAAGAACAAGCCAGGGCGATGCAGAGATAGGCTGCCCGTACAATTGGTACGTCCGCGAGGGTTAAATTGCAGCGTAGACTGTTGTCAGGCTCCTTCTTCCCCTTGGTGCTGATGGCCCCCGAAGAACAATTGCCCAACTGCGGATGACGTACGTAAAACTGTGGTTATGTACAGAGATTAGATGGGCGGCTCGCTCACTACGTATCCGCGATAACCTTTCGCTTTCCATCCATAAGGTGTGGCTGACGCCAACAGTTCATTCGCTTTTCATTGGCCCATAGAGCGGAAATGGCAAGGTTCAACTCCGCTTAGCTGTGATGGGGACTGATAACGATGTCCGGGCCGTTGAAGCAGGTTGTTTGACGATTCCATACAGGATCAACCCTTGGTCACAAGGCAATTCAGTCTCTCGCAAGACGTCGGCTTTCTGGTCGAAGGCAGTCGACGTTCGAGGCAGACGTTCGAAGTAATCGGCAGACTGATGATTTATCGTTTTTGCTGGCAGCAAGGCACATTAACCAAGAATCTGAGGGGCTCGTGTGTACATGTATAATTTGGACAAAATCGGATTAATCGAGTTCGCGGACTCGTGTGATGAGTTGTGCTCTACCACGTAGTCAAGAGAGAAATCGTCGAGGGTGTGTGTGAGCAAAGTACCAACAAGCCAAAAAAAAACAATCCAGGCAGGTCGTTTGTGACCGGGTGGGTCTTCGAGACTGGAGACACGTGTTTTGGTGGTGATTATGTCATGACGGCACGTGCTTTTTTGGGGTGGATCTCAGATCTGCTTATGGCAGAGCTTATTTACCCTTCGCGCCGTTGTCGTAGCTTTCGTCCCTTTCAGCCTTCGTCCATGCACTCCATATCTGATCTCACTACGTTTTGCAGGAAAACAACAGGCGATGTCCCACCAAATCTAGTGGTACGCCCTACCACAACGTCCTCTTCTACACACGCTCACTCCATGCCAGGGAGCATCCACTACAGTGGTGGGCTCGAAAGTATATCTTTTCGTGCGTTATTTCCGTCTAAACCTTGCCAAGAACACGGACTTACGCCGTTCAGGGTGGTCGTCTGGTCACCGAACGTCGTACTGTCTCTGACCTCTATGTCTTTGACTTGGAGACTTTCGCATGGAAGAAAATAGAACCCTTCGAAGACGACGACATACCGGAGCCTCGATACTTTCACAGTGCGGAAACATGCAAGTCGCCACTCGCTAATCATGTCCTCTTTTCCGTTCTCAACAATTCACAGGGAACGACCAACTTGTTATATTCGGTGGCATGGGCAACGTCCCCAACTCCACCAGCGTTGAAGATTTATGTGTATTAAATGACATTCGTTTTCTCGACCTATCTACCATGCACTGGCTACCTGCTTTGTCCACAAATGGAATCCCTCGCGATTCAGGCTCTGAAACACTCCTTCCAAAACCTCGCTATGCTCATCTGTCTTCTGTTACTGCGGACCGCTTGTTCATCATCGGTGGCCAAGATCTGTCCAATATGTGGTTAGACGACGTCTGTGTGTACGACCTTCTAGGAAAGGTCTGGGTGCAACGGGGGACTTTTCCCCATCACTGTGGTACCTATCGCAGCGTCGCTGTATCTGGAAATCTACGAGTTCGCATTCCCCAGAATGAATCACGTACCTCAGATACTGGCGCATCGCTTGCCTCACCGGGTTCGCACTTTCGGTCGGACAAATCACCTTCGTCCGAAGTCACTCAATCCGAATCGTTGATACATCTTCCATATTCTACCGCTCCAACGGATGATTTTCCGAACGATATCTACCTTTATAGTAACTACAACGTGAGTCGCCTTCTTCCGAATTACATCAAGCTCACGACATGCGCGTCCCGTAGTTCACAGACGTCAAGCGTGAACTTCACGTTTTCTCTCCCCTACCGGACACCGACTTTACTATTACTGAGCGATCATCATCGATGAACGGCTCGACCTTCCCTCCTGGTTTACGATTTCCCTCCGGCGCTATCTTGGGCACTCACTTTATCATCGCGGGAACTTATCTTGCACACACTTACCAGTCATACTCAATATGGGCTCTTGACCTGCACTCTATGACTTGGTCCCGCATAGATCCTGGAAATGCGCTTGCGGCTGGATCATGGTTTAGGGCATGCCTCTGGGCGGAGACTAACAAGTTCGTGATTTTTGGTAACCGCAACGGCAACCTGGTCGAAGATTACAACCGTAGACTCTTGAGCTGGGATCATGTGGCCGTGATCGATTTGGAGTCGTTCGGCATCTACCAACCTCCCCCGTTACAGATAGACGTTTCGATGCAAGAATATGGTCTGTCTGCGCTTGAGGAAGCTCTGTTGGCTGATTTTGAGGTCGTTTGCGATGACGGCCGCAAAATCAAGTGCTCAAGGAAGGTTCTGGAAGATCGGTGGCCATGGTTCAAGGACCAAAGGGCCAAATTCGTGGATCGCGCTAAGCAAGCCATTGAAACCCTGCCTGCGTCATCGATGGACGTTGGCTTGCCTGACTTGCCAGGAGCTCCTCACTCCACCGAGGCTCGACCAGACCCACGTCTAACGCCGCGGGCTTTTAATTTATCTGAACCATATCCTATCACGCTGGCGCTACTGCAGTATTTTTACTCCCTCGCCCTTATTACCCCGCTGCAGCATGCTCCTGCCGTGCTAAGCCAGTTGCTGATTCTCTCAAGTACGTATCAGATTTCCCACTTACAGTCACTGGTCAAGCATGCGATGCATCGTGCCCTATCCAACTCAACATCTGTCGGTGTGTACGAGGTCGCGACGCTCTGCAGTTGCCGCAGCCTCCAAATTCGGTATGTTCATTCTTTGTCATTCTTCTCGTGCTTCGACAAAACGGCTGACTTTTTTGGTATACAGGGCCTTGAAGACTGTGATGGTACGTGCGATATCTTTATAGGTTGACCTGGTAGGAAAGCTTAACTATTTACAGGCTTACAGTCAGCGACGAACAGAGCGTTCCCGTGCAGATAGCAGAGGAGGGGGTGGAGGGGGAAGTCGGAATCCGGACCAGGGCGATAGTGAGTACCAGGGTCGTGGTTCGGACGACGCACTTGGGTCACCCAACCGCCCACGAGGAACGTCCGACGTCAGATCCCCTGGTACCGTTGACCAGCACAGTACGACTTCGAATTCCAGGGGGCATGTAGGAAACCGAAGTGAGTAGAGTGCACATGTCATCGTGGTCGACGAGCTATAGAATTCTGATCGTGTGGCTTTATGGTGTGACGTGCAGTCGCCGCTGAGGCACCACGTCAGATATCGGATAATGCCGGATCCGTTGTGTCGCGCTCAAAGATAGAGCAACCCAGTCATAAAGCGACGTCCTCGCAATCCACTTTGACGCCACCAAGACGCAGGCGCACGATGTCCTCTCGTCGGCTGAGAGTACCCAGTATGGTCTCGATCCGCACAGACCTCGAGCTTTGCGCTGTAGCCGATTTGCTGTCACCTGCGGTCGAACACACGCCTTCCTTCGACGAACAAGAATTTAATGGGGTTGCGCTGGACGACGGCTGCGACGATTACTTGGACGCGGACATCGACCCACTCATACATACTATTCGAAACAAGGCTCTCCGGTCTCACATTCTCTTGGAGCACGAAGAACCTCTTTCTCCTTCGTTCGATGCACATTTCCCTTATTCCACCTCAGAGTCAGAGCAAGACTCTGATTACATTTATCCTCTACCACGCCCACCCGTACACCTTAACTTGTCCCATCGTTCCCGGACACGAGCACGTTCCAATACCGGCATAAGTGCTAGTGACAGCGATACCCCTTCTTTGTCGTCCTCCGCCTCATACAGTTCTGTCTCAAGCGTTACATACTCTCAGCCTCGCTCTCCTGCGACTCTAAAGACGCCGGTTGATCACGTCCCTCCGCAGCGACCAACTGTCAGGGGCGAGCGTTCGCCTGTCACTGATGAAGAGCGTGGCGCTCGCAGGTTCTCTCAAAGCTCGGGTAGCATCATATTTGCACCCATCGATGTCCCGTCGGACACAGAAAAATGCGCACGTATGCCCAAGGCCGTCGAACCGCGTGCGCCTACCAAGACCCGCAATGTCGAGCATCTGCGGCTTAACGTGCCGCCACCTCCAACGCACTTCCCCAGCATGGTACCCTTTGGGGGAAGCCCTGAATCCCGTCCGCCGTTTTCGACCTTGAGTAGATCTTCTAATTCCAGCGAATCTACAATACCTACGCCGAGCAATCGCACAATCAAACTTTCGTTAAACAAAATTGTCTCTCCTGCGTCCAAACCTAGGAAAATGTCGCTTTCCCAAGCCTCGGCGGAACCATCGTCTTCTCCTACTAGTATTGCGACGAGTAAAGATTCCAAGAAGGAGGAGGCAAAGGAAATCAAGTCTCGCAAAGCAGAGGCAAAGAGGATGAAAAAGGCAGAGGAGAAGGCTAGGATGGAGCGACTGGCTGAGGAACTCAAGGAACGTCAGAGACGCAAGATGCTCGCAATGGATAGGCGCTCCATCAATTCAGGGGGACGAAGTAGGCGCCACTGGGACGACGATCGTGCGATGTATGATGGTCTCGGTGCGGGTACAGTGCTTTAGATCTCTTGTCTGTTTCATCAATTATCCATTATGACTCCTCTTTTTGTCTGCGTTTTGTCACAACGTCTTGTGTTGTAGATGTGTATCACCGTCTGTCGTTACCCTTCGTGCGTATTTCCTTTCGTTGTTGTTGTCGATGTTATCTGTTGTTTGACGTACATCTGGGTTTTGGATATCTCATCCCGTTGTAGAGGTTTCCCTTGTATCTCTCGCAGTTCAATATTAGGTATACCTTGTTTGAGTTTCTTCAAGCTTCACTCGTGATGCCGCGTTGGAACGATGCAAGGAAACAGATATTTTACTGTATGCAACATGCTGGGAACAGGAGAGGTACAAACCAGGCGTAACGTGTAGGAGTGAATTAATAATCGTGCCTCGTCATTACTACTCTGGAACATATCAGTCCTGAGCAGATACGATATCCGACACAAGTAAGGCAGTGGATACTCCTTGATAAAACTCCTCAGAGAGCACTGGTGGCAACGCATTGGCACTCCGGCCCACAGGATCGGGACTGTCGTCTATATGGTCGTTATCGCGGTCACCCGGAGCGTTACTCGGTCCTTGGACGTTCCCGCTGCTGTCTGCTGCGTTGCTGGTTCCTGAGTGGGAAGTATCATCCCTTGATAAGGCATCTCCAGTAGATGACTGTGTAAGGACGGGAGTGCCTATTATGACATGATTAACTGGTAACTCTCCATCAGTCAAATAGCTCCATGAACATTTCAGGGTCAAGGAACATACATTCTTTCGTATGTGCTGTAGCGAGGTAAGACGTTAGCCCATGAGCGCCTTAAGGATGTCTCGAGGACACGTACCGAGATCCTTTTGTCGACTGCACGAGCTTCCGGCTTCACAATCTGGCCGACGCTGCAGCAAACCTTTCTGAATCGCAGCTTCTCGCTCTCGGACCCACCATTCCTTCAGTCCCCATAAGAGTATATCTGCGGCGCAGTGCCTGCAAATACGGGTTCGGGGCACACTTGGGTCCTCGTCGGCACCAACATGAATCTCAGCAAACACCCCGGATTCTATTAGCGGCCGGAAGCCATGAGGCTGAGCTTGGATGTGCAACACGATCTAGAACAGTCAATTCCATAAGTACTTTGGAACATTCCGAATAACGTGCATGCTAACCTCACGATATATCTTCTTCGGTGTTATTTGGCGAGTAGTCAAATAGTCGAACAGAATCTCGACCTCTACAAAGTTGCTGTCGAAACATTCGTAGATTTCTGACGATTGGACAAAATCGCCCAGATCGTTCATGTCATGTGGTTGTTGGGTATTCAAAGGCAACGCGATACACCGTCCGTGCACGGATATGCCACAAAACGATACCTGGCAGAAATCGCACTTGGTCGTGATAGGGGCTTGCAGTGCGAGGAGGCTTTCGCTGCGTAAACAATAATACGTCACCATGCACGTTATGCATGCGGAAGTAGCCATACCAGTTCCCGCAGTACGCGTGGCCGGGTGGTGCGCCGTCATCGACATGCCACGCCCGCTCAGGGTCCGTAGCGTAATCCACGATTGGCTGAGGACACGCCCACCCAAACTGATTATCAGCTGCGCAATGAGGACACGGTCGTGCATAATCCCAATCCGGTGTGTCATTAAAATTAGGTTCGGGCGACGGCTCGCGCGGTGCTGGGATCTGAATGCAAAAGAAATCGAGTAGCGCAGAAATTTGCGGGCGTTAACATCAGATTGATAAACTATACACGAGTGGCGATTATGTTCTGCTTACCCTCATCGGTTGGCCAGGCTTGTATACTTCGTCCGCCTGCATCCGTTCCCGTTCTGTGCGCGTTCTGGACGGATCTGAGCGAAGTAGGACATCTAGCATCGTTTGAAGGGGTCGTGAAGACGTAACGTGGGTCGACACTCCGCGGCACGCCGGACAGTTCGTGCCTCCGTTCTGTAAGGACTCACCGTGTTAGCATCAAACACGTCAATCCATGAATGACAACTAAAAATCCGAGTGAAGAAACCAGAAACTTGTTGCGTCGACCGGCGCGTGCACACCAAGCGGACAATAGGGGGACTGAAGGTGAGAAGTAGTTCACCTTTATCCAAAGCACGCAACAACTACGCCATCGGTAAACAATCGGTATCAATGAGATCCACGGCACTCGTACCTCCCGCAGAAGAAATGTTGACATGGCGAGACTACGACAGGACGATACACCAGCTCCGAGCAACACCCACACTGTAGTTCTTGGACGAGATCTTCGACGAGCGCACTGTACTTGGTCACGGCTGTTGTGGTGGAGGACGACGGTAGTGTCATGGAAGAGAGGGTCGGTGATGAGGTGGTGCCGGTGACAGAAAGGGCATTAGAGGACTCCGCGTGTACATCGCAGTTCGATGTCATCGATGGTGAAGAATCCGTGCTTTCCCTAAAGCGTTTCCTACTAACCGTATCGTCGAGGCCCTCGAACGAAGGAGAAGCAACCCGTTTTGTGCTCGACCCCGTTCGACCTTGTGGCGGCGGCGACGACGGCCGGTTGGTGGCCTCGTCTGCCTGCTCGAGTGGCATACTAGTAGTCGCAACCACACCGCCCAACGGCGCGCGGTCCATTGCAATGAGGACGTCTTCCTGATTCATGTAAACAGTTATTGGCTCGACGCTCGAACAGTAGCGTAGTGGCTCTGACAGCAGAAGAGAGGAATGGCATTTGGAGACATTAATAACCTTGGACGAATAACTTCCTGAATTGGAAGGTGTCTACTCTACAGTACTGTAACGAAAACGAAACGACAAAAAGCATTGGGAAAGAATTTCTGCACGGAAATCAAGTACACAGGACCAGAAGAAGGTAACATGTTTAGAACATAATTCAGTTGCTCAAAGCGTCGAAGAGCGGCAGTGGCCTCCCCGTCACCTCGCAAGCTCGCGCCAACCGCTCCCTCACTGCCAATGCTTTAGTTGTTTGCCCTAATCGTCGTAGAAAAACGTGAACAGAGTCAGTAAACTCCCAAATGCGAGGTGTTCAACCAAGCATACCTTGGGACGGCCACATCGTTACCAGATAATCGATCGGTTTGAAGAACGCGATACACACGTCCACGGCGAGAGTCAGCGAATTATCACGCTCCCAAAGAGAAAGCGCCCTACAAGAAATTAGACAAAATGACTATCGAGAGCATGAAGGAACGGTACCTGTTAATCTGACTCATGAACCAGAACGAGAAGAGTGGTCGGTCGACGAGCGATTGCCCGGCAAGGCCCGTCAACGCACCCATCCTCTGAACCATACGCTGGGCAACATTGGCTTGATGTTTCACTGCCAAATTCACAGTCCAGATCGACGTTAGCTACATGCATCACACGTGATTAAAATGATCAAGACATACACCACTCCTCGGCTTTGCCTCGGTGAAAGATGTCACTCGTATCACTGCCATCAATCCGTCAGTTGACTCGCACCAAACACCAAGGATGGGAAAGCACACGCACATCGTCGCAATCGGCATGTATTTTTGAAACTCGTTTGAGACCGTATACCTCACGCTGTCCAAACCGCAGTGTCAGTTGACCGCTCCACGAGAAAAAGAATTGAAGGGAAAGCGGGGCCCCCCACACTCACTTAAATAAGAACTCCCTCCCTTGAAAAAAATAACTTCTCTCCAAACCACAAGAATGGGAATCGAATGCCCGCTCGAGTTGATCGGCCTCCAGCCACGCAGCCATGCCGAAGCTCGCCCGCTCAGCCTGGCTCGCATCCAGGTTACTTCGCATGCGCAGACAACTGTGCCAGAGAAGGATAGTGCGGTAGACCAATCCCCACACCGTATCCTTCACCCAGTACGCCTCGTAACGTGAAACCATTGCTTCCCCGGGAAAGAGGAGGGCGACCTAATAACACGACGAATTAAAACGGTTCTAAGAAAGATTTTTAAAAAATCTTCCACTAACATTTGCCGGTTCCCCAATGAATAATTCCGGAGGCTTCAATCCCGCAGAATGCATGTACGACAAAAATCCCGCAGCAAGCATCATCGAATTCCAACATAACCTCCTGCAGGTTTCCTTTCGGACCTCTCCGGGCGTCCAAGCATCGTCCCAACCGGCCGAGGCAACCAAATATGGGGTATGTTCATGAGAAGCAGGCCAACATTGACCAAGGGTGAGGGAAGTACAAGCACAATCACTGATGGGGTAGGACTGCGACATCCCATCAAAAGCATCTAAGCACTCGTCTGCACTGTACCACGAAGAGGACGAAGAGGGAGGAGAGGCATGACGAGGGCTCAGAACCACCGGAACAGAGTTGCGCTTAAAGCGTACGGCGGCAGGGTTTTCTTCGTCGAGGGTCGCAAGCGAAAGTGCCCGAATGATAGTGTCAAGCATGAACAGGCTAGACTTGGTACGTTCGCCCCCGTGGTGTGGATGTGGACAGAGTTCGAAAAAGGCAAGGAGCTTTAGAAATTCAAGATCAGATAGTCAGACACACATATCATCGTTATGCCAGCTGTCACAAAGCATGGGAGAGAAGTGAGTGCTTACCCAAGCGGCCTGTGCCAATTCCTCATCTACCCACCGTGCACACATACTGGCCTCCAGTGCCCCCTGCGCCATATCCCTCAATCGTAACGCCTTCTCTCTCCCTTCGCTCCCCCGCCCGACTTCCGAACTCTGAAGAAGAGTCGCAACAGCCAGGGCGGCATAAGCCAAGCTTGGTTGCATCTTCTCTCTCTTCCGCGGGTCCAAGAAGGTGGACAGGAAAGAGGGCACGTTGATGAACGAGAACCAGTGACCGGATATGCGGAAGAGCAGACGAAGATCTGTGGTAATCCACGTGGCAGCCTGGTGACGCTGCATGGACGTGAGCGTATTTGGGAAGAGAGACAGATCGACCGTATATATGACCAGAAGCGACTCCCACCATGTCTTGCGGGCAAAGTCAAGGGAGGGTTCAGAAGAAAGTGCACATGCTTCTTCCTCTGAAATCTCGCTATCACCTTCAACTACCTGGTGCAGTTGTGGTTGTTGCAGCTGTTGTTGTACGAAACAGTGTATCAAATCTCCGCTCTCAAGTGCACCCGTTGGCAGCGGTGGTAGTGGTAGTAGTGGTGGATCATATACTTGGGTGTTGTTTAAACCCTTCAGTCATAGACGACATTGGGAAGGGTGAGAAAATGAGACATGAGAATGATTCAAGTTAATACCTGGCTGCTCGTTGCGTACATCATCTCTTCAGCAAACTCCTCCGCCGAACTGGGGATTACTGACCCCAGACCTGCGTCCAAGGACGTTGTCGTCGAGGTACCGTGAGTGATCTGCGATGCTGCAGACGAGGAAGTTGTTACAATACTGCCAACTCCACCCGTGAAGGTCGTCATGTCTGACAACTGTGGATCTAGCACGAGGGAAGGTGGGCGGATGGATGGGAGGGCCAACGCTGGTGCCGACGTGGTCGCCACACCACCGATACCCTCATCTCGCCCACTCGCGTCATCCGAAAATCCCGTGCTACCCCCATTATTCGCATCGTCCTCATCTCTCCGACGCCGACGCCGTCTGGCAGCATTGCCTGAACTTGTGCCAACCTCGGAGGCGCCGTCCGTTCCCGGCTCCCTCGACACGCGCTGCCTTGCACCAGGTCTCTTATCCGGCCCCCTTCGTTTGGGAGCCGTGTCATATGTACATTCATCATCCGGCTTGGCACGGCGCACACAGTTGTGACACGCAGGTTTCGCACCGTCGCATCGAATCTTTCTCGTCCGACTATATATATAACACAAGTGTGTGAACATCGAGTAATTAGCACCACTCTATTGGTTGATGGGGAACGAGACACGGACCACTGCACACATGCTACGTAGACTCTCGCTCGTGGTTTTCCCTGAGTGGTCAGTGGCTGATCCGGGGCAAGTTCAATGCGAGGTTTCATTCTGCGCAGCTTCTTCCGCTTGGTAGATGATTCTTCTTCTGCCGTTGGCGATCTTTCCTGAGTATGTGGGGGAGACTGGGACGGGTGGGACGGGTGTGATGAGTACAGAACGGGGGGAGTCTCAGCCATCGGACGTTGTCTGGCTATATAGTTGGAGTCATGAGCCACCATAAGACTAGGGTCTAACTGCACAGCATCTGAGAACGGATCATCCTCTGACACGAGAGCAGCTATGCTGGTGGAAGCATCCTCTGTGCGGTGGACCGAGTCTGGGCGGTGCTGATGCTGCGGGGCGAATCGGTGCATGAAATCCCTCGTTGCAGATGGATCGCTGGACTGGTCGGGCGTGTATGGCAGCCGATTCCATGGGGAAGGCTGGAGGCTCTGCTGAAGGGTCTGGTGATGGGAGGGATAGAGAAGGGGGGAGGTCGACGCAGGGACCTCAGCGCTCGTGCGGTAGTCCTGGACGTTCTGCTCCCGGAGTATGCCTGGAAACGACATCGAACTGATAGGAGGAAGCAGCTGGTTAGGCTGGCTGCTGCCATCGCGATCGGGTGAGTCCGAATCGTCCGTCCTCACATGAGATGTCGTTTGCTGGCGGTAGTACATGATGACTGTGCAGGTGGAGAACAGCTGAACGGCAAAGTTGGTGGGACTATCTAACCTGATGAAAACATGTCAGCGCGGTATCGGCTGAGACTTTTTGCTGCGTCAGCGAGCAGAAAATATCACCGCAAACTGCACTGCATGGCACACCAACTCAAAAAGGTTTCGTGCATCGGGGTTTCCTGCACTCCGTCCTAAGCGAGATTTTCATCATCGAATGCCATAGAGGGTTGATGGCATTCAACATCGCCCGTCCTTCACTACAAAAACACTGCACGGCTGCAGTTTTCATCGACCTCGTCGAAATAATTGTTGAGTGCCCGTGGAGCCGACGTGATCGCGATGTCAGATTAGTCAGCACCATCATTCCTTCAATGGTTTCCTTTTCGGGGTCGTCTATTATGGCCTGGCGCTGCTCATGGGCACCCTGTGTGGCCCATCGTGCCAATCACGACTCACTCGCACGCTGTTGACCAGAAGGTACGTCTTCTTGACCATGACCTTGAGCGTATATCTGCAGGTGTACATTGTCCAACCGGACCACTCACAGATTAATATGGACGGTTCGTTCCCCTGGCCACGGGCATCAGCCCTTGATTACTCCAGATATTCAGAAGGCATCATTTCGTTTGGCGTTTCGGGGATTTCGTATATCTGTAGTCCCTGTTTGCACCAGACCTGCACGCCATGCGTACCCTTCTTTCTACGCTGCTGTTAGCACTCTGGAAAGGGCTTGTGGTGGTCGACGCTCTGCCTAATCCCACTGTGTCCTACCTTCAGCAGCGCAGTGTATCTGTTCTCTCATCATCCCAGCTTGCCAGCCTTGCACCCTACTCAGAATTCGCCCGTGCGGCATACTGCTCCCCCAACACTGTCGATGGCTGGGAGTGCGGTCGTGCGTTCTTTTCCCATCTGTGCTCGTATTACATCGGAACAATGAACGTGCAGAAGCGTGTGAAGCAGTACCAGGCTTCCAGGTATCGCTGACAGGCGGAGACGGAAATGACATCCAATACTGTATACATCTTTTACCTTGGTCCGATGCAGGCTTTATACTCATTATTCTAGATTATGTCGGCTACTGGCCCTCGGGGAACACTGTGGTCGTAGCCCACCAAGGGACAGACCCAACCCAACTGTAAGTGTAGCACCTTTGAGGCTCCAAATACAATTTATTCCGTAGTACCTACCAATCCCGACCTCTAGTCTCGCAGACCTCACAGACTTTAACATATCCTTTGAATCTCTGGACCCATCACTCTTCCCGGACGTCAGCTCCAGCGTGCAGGTGCACAGCGGCTTCGCAAACGAGCATGCCAAGACTGCCGCTACCATCCTCGCCGAGGTAAATAAGCTACTGATTCAGTACAGCGCTGAGTCCGTTACACTGGTGGGGCTTCAACTACGCACTCGCATGTGGTCACACTCAGCCCTCCAACTGACTCACTGCAATCAAATTAGATTGGACATTCCCTCGGTGGTGCACTCGCCGAACTCGATTGTCTCTTCCTAGCCATTAATCTGCCTTCCACCATCTCGATTAAGGGCGTCACTTATGGAACGCCGCGTGTGGGTAATCCGGCGTGGGCCAGCCTCTTTGATTCGATGGTGCGTTGCCAAGGTCCCGTAGCCGTGCCCATATGCTCAACCGAATATGGCCGGACGCACGGTTTATTTACACATGCACAGGTCCCAAATTTCCAGAGAATAAACAACGAGAGGGACCCGATGCCCATCGTTCCGGGAATTTCCATGGGTTTTTCACATGTTCACGGTGAGGTACACATAGTGGACTCCGACTATGTCGTTTCCTGTCCTGGTCCGTGTTTCATCTATTCTGCGCCATGTATTCACTACGGACTGCGCGTACGCAACAGGTGACGATGACGCGACGGACGGCGACTGCACGATCATGACCGTTCCGAACGTGATTGACAGTAATATCCTGGACCACCTGGGACCTTACGAGGGGATATACATCGGTACCTTATTTTGCACTTAAGACACGCGCTCTCTGTGAAGCTTCCGTTTGTCTCTGGCGTAGCTGCTCTGCAACTTCTTGCTGGGCCAGATAACATCGTTGGTTAGATGAATCTCCAGGATGGTCTTGTCGAGAATGGTTTATAGCGTCCCTCTGTGGGTTACACGTGTCATCTCGGCCGTATTATTGCATGCGAACAGGAATGGATTCTGAGCGAATGATAACGCAACAAACGTTTAGTTTCACGGAAGGCATCAGGTCAACCCTGGAGAACACGCCTCACGAACTCACATACATATGTGTGTATCCCATCATGATCCCGTATGCCCTCGTAGCCGAACGACACTGGAATGCTGATAATCAGTTGACCTGCGTATAAAATAAGACGAGAGCGCTTGCGATGGGATTCAGGAACGTTCGTCCCACTGCTGTCACTGAGCTCAGTGCATGCCCACTTGCACTGCGAACCCGCGTCAAGACAACCGGGGCCCCTCCAAGCCTTGTGAGTGCACGAGATGGTCGAATGACGATGCATGTTTTGACTATCAACTCCCCCTGCGGTGTCGTGTCAGAGGGTGATCAACTGAGTACGATGCACCGCAGAACGGCCACTGTCACGCTGAGACGCTCTCCGGACACCCCAACAGCACGCACACGTCTCATTAACGATGCACCTAATGAGCCTCTCGTCAAGTATGACTCCGCCTCCATGAACCCTGTCCTCCTGTACGACCATGTCGATGCGCGCCTACCATCTCAACGCGCGCCTCTATTCCCCAGAGTCTTGACGTACTGCTACCATGAATTTGTTCCACACAGCATATACGATAGGCTCCTGCTCGTTCTTTTCCTTTGCGCTTTCGTGGTGCTCATGCGCGCTCTCCTCGGATTGGGTTTCGATGAGGTCGAGCTGGCGAATGTTGAGCGTCTCCAGGTGGCTGCGAGGGCACGGCGATCCTGTCCAGCCCAGCGTATAGACACCAGTTTCAGCAGCCAGAGTCCGTGATTAGATGGGAATGCGTTTGCGACTGTGCTTTTGCCTGCTCTTGGGGGTCGCTTGCAGACTGACGGTAGTCTTCCATTCATGATCGAATAACGGGACGGTGTTGGAATTGGGACCCTTACTCTCTCAGCTTTTCTTCATGGCTTACGCATGTTCAGTTTTCCTTTCTTACTGTTCTGATTTGTACAGGCTGTGTAGTTGTTCTGCTGTACATGTACTTGTATCGTTTACTTAGGGCCAGCGGGTAATTGTATTGTTTACATCTCCCACACAAGACTCAACCAACTCACAATATGTCTTCGCCTGAACGGCCACCCAAGAGATACCACCCCGAGGAACGCAGCGCCTCGAGGCGCGAAGACGACGACCGAGGCCATCGTGGTAGATATGAATCCAAGCGCGGTGGTGGAGATCGGAGGTGGCACGATGGCAGAGACCGATACAGAGACACAGAGAGGGAGAGAGACAGTCCCAGGGAACGAGAACGAGAACGACGCAGGGAAGACGGAGACAGAAGAAGAGGCTACGACAGAGAGTCCATCCGCCCGCGACGCTCTGCATCGCCTGCACCCCGCCCACGTTCTGCTCGCGACCGCTCACGCTCGAAATCCGGTTCTGCTCCTCCTGAAAACAAAGCCAAGCCCAACTTCAATCCCTCAGGTCTGCTCGCAGCAGCGACCAATACAGTTAAGCTATCCGACGGTACTAGCACCGTACTCAAGTACAACGAACCCCCAGAAGCCAGGAAGCCGACACTAGGATGGAGACTATATGTGTTCAAGGGAAAAGACCAACTCGGTGAGCGTCGACCTCTTGACATGGTGCCCAGCTATATACCGAACTATCAAAGATCCGCTACATATCAACCGACAAAGTGCATACCTCATTGGCAGAGATCGCACCATCGTAGACATCCTCATCGAGCATCCATCCTGTTCCAAGCAGCATGCAGTCATTCAACGTGAGTGAACATCGCTGACGCTTGTCGCTGTATCCCACTCCTTGGCACACAGACCGGCAAGTCCAAGTGAAGGATGAATTTGGCGTACCCAAGGCCGTTATAAAGTGTGTTAAAAAGGTCGTCTAGCGTCAGGTACCATACTCACTATGTGGACCGGATAGACCCTTCATAATCGACCTCGAGTCGACAAACCACACCCATGTTAATGACGAGACGATTCCGACCACCCGCTTCTACGAGTTGCGAGCTGGCGACGGTACGTTCCTCCATCTTGCCGAACTATGTATGTTCTGACGGTAATTCGTAGTCATCAAGTTTGGGCTGTCAGATCGGGAATACGTACTGCTTCACGACGAAGCTGTGTAGTACTTTGGGTACACAGGTAATGACGGTCTTATCCGTTGGAAAACGCGTGCTGTAACCGGGTACAGTGAGGCTACGCAAATGCAAGCACCGGGTTAGGGACTCGACCCTGGCGAGTAAGGACGACTTCTGAGTTGCTTGACAATGGGTGGCTACTGCTATGAACTTGAGAAGTCCAGGTGAGAAGTGCAACAGGGCAAAGGTGGAGGCTAAGGAATATCTAGCCAGTCAATGTTTTTACTGCTCCAGTAGTGATGTAATCAATGGCTCGTCACTTTGGATGATGCCACGGTCAACGTAGATGGCAGACTTCAGTCCGAATCGTGAACTTATCAATCCCAAGTTCGAAGGATACAGACTGCAGGTGATCTCACCGGTGGTAGCTCGACATGGCCTGCCGTACAAGCCCACCCAAGCGACTGCCTCGGGTAGATCACCGCTTTCACTGCAAGAAGTCCAAAGCAGAATCACCCACAACCATCTCGTTCTTTCTCCTGCATCTGGACGAGTGCTCTACATCGATGCTGATCGTCGAGTAGTCGTCGTCGACGTAGATCCCACTGACGTGAGCGGTGCAGTACTTGGTATACTTTTACTGACGTACGGCACCAGTCAACCAAGTCTCCCAGGTTCGATGTCGTCTACGAGCTCCCCGTTGCCATTTCCACCGCTCAGACGCAACCGGAGACCGTACACCGCGAATATCCCTCTGCAGCATTCCTGGCAGACGATACCGCTTTCGTGAGCGATGGCCGCGGAAGTCTGTACATTCTTAGCATCCCTGCACGGGGCCCTGCTACACTCCTGTCGTCCTTCGAGCTCTTCGACAAGGAGATTACATCCGTTCCACTACCCTTCCGAATCCACAGCGTCGCAAGAGTATCGGATGGCACAGTCGTCGCTTTGCTCTCTTCCCGGTACTATGATGCGGAGACTCTTTCGATCCTCACACAGCAAACAGCTGCAACACACCTCCAACATCGACATCACTTCCACTCGTCTGAATTCGACGTATGGGCGGCGCGTTTCACATTACCGCTCAATATGATGCACGTCGACCCCGGTACGCTTGACATCGTCTGGCGCAGGCGAGGGGAGGACGTGCCAATGCTCGCCGATTACGATGCGTCCCGCAACGCTTATGCCCTCATCGGCAGTTCCACGTATCGCGAGATTGGCGCGCCACACACGCCAGCCTACGAGCCCTCCCCAGACGAGATCGCACCTGTCCCACGGGCAGGCGAGGATCTGGATGCTGTTGATACCGCGACGGCCACAAAACCCTACCCCTACTCGTGGACGCAAACTCCCGACGTGGTGACAGTAGCCTTTGCACTCCCCTCGCCAACTCCAAAGTCCAACATCACGGTCCTCTTCTCACCCACCACGTTGACCATGCACGTCAAAGGTGTACCGGACATACACGAAGGTATACGGCTACCACGCTACTCTGCCAAGCAATTGTGGGACCGTATACGCCCTTCTACCAGCTTCTGGACGTGGGACCGCGAGGGGGACAGCAGGTTCGGAATCTTGAGCGTCCATCTCGACAAAATGACCGAAGGTCAGAAATGGATGCACGTGTTCGCCGCATCCGGTACTCGTAGTACCCGTGATGCCACCGCCTGTACCGGGAACGAGGCCACGGGTGGAGGGGATGATGATATGGACGTTCCGGAGACGCTCGATCCATCTGAACTCTATCTCATTCGCGAGGCATTCGAGAAATACACCGAAACACTCAGAACAGGCGAAGATGCGAGTGGGCTCGGACTCGGCCGTGGTATCCCTTCATTAGCCCAGGGCGAGATGGATGACGAGGTCGACGATTCCGTCGGACGCCTCGCCGTTTTCACGTGGGTTTCGGAGGACGGATCTACGCCGCATTGGTGGAGGAAAAACAGTACATCACCCTTCAACCTCTTGTCCACGCCCCTCCCTGGCACGGATGCTAAATCGGCCGGCCTGGTGATCAAGAATTCGATCGATGGGCTGCTGTACGTCACAGAGGGAGGTGGAGCACAATGTAGCAGCGACAGGATATCCCCCGAGTGGAAACACACGGCCACATTTTCTGCGCTGGCGTTCGTGCTCGCATCAAAGCGCGACACACGATTCACGCACCACACACAAAATGCCATCTTCGCATTCGAGAACGGATCCGTCGATCGCGGCGGAAACGTTTACATCTATCGACGTTCATCGCCGAACCAGCTCTGGGCTAAGCAGAGCGTCCTCAAGGTCGGTGATGGTTATGCTGGGTCACTCCTGGGCGTCGCCGCGTTCAAAGATAACAGCAAACCCGATTCCACGACTATCGTCTGCTTGTGCGAAAATCAGCTGGTGGTTTTATATGATGTCTCTTGAAAGTGTCGAAGGAAAACAAGTATGTGTAGTTCATTTGTTACAACCAGTTAAGGGAGTATGTATGATACTGAAGTTCCGGTGATCATCGCATACGGAGACGGGGAGGGGGAATCGTGAACCAGTCAAGAATGAGATCATGATGGCTACAGGTGGGAAAGGAAAAACGAAAACTTTAGGACACCTTATGTGCACCGCGAAATTGGTGGCGACCAAATTGACAACACTACCGTACAAGACATACAATAGATAGCAGCAGCAAAAAACAACCAAAACCGTAAGGCACACAAGGTTTTGTCAAGGGCAGGAAATAGCGGAGCGGAGCACGTGGAGAAATAAAGGGAGTGTGCGCATTACTACGGCGAAAGAGATTCGTGAAACACCCGACACTATACCTTGAATGGAGATTCACTGGTGTCCAACAAGCCCTCCGCTTTGAGGACTGGATGTGGTTTGTCCCCAAGTGGTTCGGAAGCGAGCTGTGGGACAGGTGTAACAGCTCCATTCGCCTGTGGTTTCGGTGGAGACGGTGGAGTCTCCCCCTGTAGTGTTCTCCCAGGACTCGAGTTTGAGACTGTAGCACGTCTGCCGTTTGACAACTCATCCTCCTCGTCATCGATTATCGTCAACTTCGACTCGTCCAGGTCAAGGGCTCCGTAATCAGATTGTTGCGCGGTTTCGTTCTGGTATGCGGCAAGGTCATGCCTTAAAGTGGCAGCAGGGTCAGGTGCGTTATTTCCCAACGAACCAAAAGACGAGTGGCCGTTTGTCAGTGTGTCCGATTCCATCTCGTCCTCACTATCGCTATCGTCCTTTGAAGTAAACATGAGCCGGTGGTTGTCTGTCACGATACCCGTCTCAGGGCTAAATGAGATGCCTCCGGTGCTCCCGAGAACACGAGCGATCCCAGAAAATGGTCCCAAGCCTCCAAATGGGTTCGGCGGCACATATTCATCACCGCGTTCTTTCCGCTGGCGGTCGCGTTCTTCCATGGCTTCTCTTCGTGCCTTGTAGGCCATGAGGCGACTTGCCGAATAGATCTGGGGAATGGTGGAGGGAGTTGGGTAGCCGTACTGGTTCTTGACTCGATCGCCAATCCAGTCGTACCATTCTTTCTTTGTCCGCCCGTTGAGGATAGCGACGATAAGAACAGTCATATTATCGCAACCGATCCCCGCGGGAGACGTAGTATCGGGAGCGAGACAGTGCTCGCACATCATTTCACAGATTTCGTTCAACTCCTTCCCCTCAGCCACGTTGAGACGGACAAAGTTGACCACGTCTTGTGACGACAAGCAGTCCCAAATACCTTGTCGGCGTGCACGTGAATAAAAGTGGAGTCATACGATGAGAAAGTTGCTCACCATCACAAGCCAACACCAAGAATTCATCTTCGTCACCTAGTCGGTGTGTCATTACGTCTGGGTCTGCGGTAATAACTTGTTTCTGGGGAGCTAAAGAATAGTTCTTTTTGAACTGGAAATCGCCCAATGCCCTTGACAGGGCCAGGTTTCCTAAAAGGTGTCCTCAGCATCGGAGAATCATAAAAGAATGAGTGACCAACCATTGACGCGACCGAATTCTATGTATCCACCCGCATTAACAATACGCGCACGTTCGGCTACAAAGAGCAATGATCAGATGTGGGGCTAATTCCAGAAACAAGAAAGAACGAACTATCATTTGATGGCTTGTGATCAAAGCTAAGGGGCCGTGCCTCTCCCTTGACACTGATCACAGACCGAGAGTCTCCAGCATTTGCCTAGAATTGTGTCAATTTAAGCGGACGGCCAAGGGGCTGGATACATACTACGTAAACTTTGCGATCGTGCGTTACCAACGCAGCAATTGCAGTGCAACCAGACGGATCGCCTGTATGCGTGGGATCTGTCAAGAATCGACATCAGACCAGTATCCGGCACCACAGTATCAAGGGCGCACCAGCCAAGAGTTCCTCGTCCGTCCCTAAAAATGCTCTTTTCAATGCCTCCCCATAAAGAGACTTGCGATATGCTTCTTCAGACAGCAGACGTCTGTGAAGATTCCGTCCCGCGAATCTGGCTACTGTACCGCCTGGTGTGCGGGTATCTGTGAGCAGGCGATGTTGGGAACTGGTCATAAGACGTACCACCGTGTCCGTCATATACTGCGAAAAAGGAATTCTTCTTGTCATCAGATTCCTCCAAGTTGAGGACAGCAGTATGGGCATCCTCCATACCTGAATAAGGAATGGCAGCAAAATGACAGAAAGGGTAGAGCCAACCAACATGCTGTGAGACATGGGATCATCGGACGAGGGGAGAGGAACGCACTGATCCTCCATCCCTGCATCTCTGTCACTGAGAAGAAGAGATTATCATTTTCACCTGACTCTGTTTTCTTGCTTGTGGCTGATAGTGAAGGACATGAGCTGACCCATCGGAACCAAAGAAAACGAGGACTGCATTTATTTTTCAGAGGCGTATACTGACCTGGTGCAGATAGTGTCTGACCCTTTAATGATATTAGCATATGAAGGTGAGCAATTAAGCTGATGATCGTGCACGCAGCTTGTAGCTTACCATGACTCGTTAGTGAGGCCTAAGACGTAAAAGGTTGCAAAGCAAGCTGATGAGAACGGATTACAGCCCAGCTAAAGGAGTAATAAAACGAATGCCCCCAGTAGTGACGAATCCGTCGTAAAGAGTGGCGGGACGAAGTGAAGATGAGCGACGCTGGCTGCTGTTTTGTAGACCCAACTCTGAATACGCTCAGCCAGGGGATGGGAGCCTCGTGTTTGACGTTGTTTGTTCCATGCTGCACTATTCTCTCTGTGAGGGTCAAGGGCAAATGCACTGGACACCCTGAGGGTTAGTTAGACATGGTTTCAGACGACCGTGACCCAGTTGGAGCGGGCGAGGACGTCGGGCTCGAGGATTTGGCGCAGCCGTCCGTTTACCATCTGCCTATGGATCTGTTGTCACTTGCCAAAACAACGGAGGAACTTCACGGCCCAATGACTTTCGACCCCACTCTAGATACAAATAAGTTATATCCAAGCTTAGCTTCGTCCAATGAACACGAAGACGTAATCCCTCATTAGCATTAAACGTTCACCCCATCGGCTCTTGCGCTGGCGGCTGATTGAGGTCCGCCGACAAGTTCGAAGAGGTACCAGCCTCGACCGCTCCTCCGTTCATTACATTGCCTGCGCTTGGCGCAATATTGCAGAACACTGCGCCTCATTGGCGTACGTATAGCCTCCGCCTCCACTGTTCCACGGGACACCCGAGGGTCTCATGACTGCTCCGTCCCACTCGTGACTGGCCGTGGGGATGGTCATCCAGGCTTTACCTCACTCAAGTCCAGGGTACTGATCACGAGAGTATCCCCGCTCGAACAGTCCCTGCAAACTCTATCGGTTTTGTGCAGTGCTGTTCTGCTCATCGACACCACATGTGAGGTCATTGCGACGCTGGCATGCTCGTTCTGGCTACCAATCTGCATCTTATCACCCTATGATATGATGTTGCGTTCGCGCAGGCAACGCTATTCAAATACCCGGAGTGCCAGCTAACCGGCGTATCTGCTTTGCTTCGGTATAAAATCAGGTCGTGTGATGGCTTTCCCCCCCTACGTCCTCATCTCAGGACTTTGATACGTAAGAAAAGGAGGCAAATCCGAGTAAGTTCCCACTCTGACCTCCATTGTAGCAATAATTGGCTGATATCTTGCCATTCAGTCGGGTTGTAGGGTGCCGACGTTCCATAACAACGTAAAAGCGGTTTCCCATCTCTGGATCTGTAAATCTGGTCACACGAGTATATATTCCAGGCGAAGTCCCGGGAAGCTTCGCATCTCAAAGTCCTCGCCAACATCTTCCATGACGCATTCTGACTTCATTGTGGGTACCCGGTCTCGTACTAATCGTCGTTATTGCCAGGCTCAACGTTTCTTCAGCATAACCACGCGCCTTTCAGAGGTGCACGAACCGGATCATGGAATTACCCATGCAGCGTAACGAAGATTCATGTGTCCTCTCATTGCATCCACCGCCAACTGTCTAAATGCATGTCCGACGCCGATATTTCCGAAGGCTTCACGAATGTTTACGGTTCCTTCACCGCCACCATGCCTGCCGCGGACTGGATGCGTTCCTCGCTGAAAATTAAAATACCCGTCCAAGGGAAGGAAAGACACGCTGCAAGTCACTGGGACAACGATACACCCCCTGACTCTCCATTGTCTTTCAGTCAAACCGATTCCTGTAGGAGCCCGTCCATCAGCCGTACGTCTCTGCCGCCTGATCCCGCATGGGACGAATCTCCTCGGAAGCCTCCGGCAGAGACCCAGAAACTTCATCCGGTGCTGGAGGGGCTGGAGAGGAAGTCCAGAGTTTCTTGCAGCTCACAGTGCTCCACGTGCTCGAAATCCGGAAGGGACTTTCCGCGCTGTGGACGTTGTGGACAAATGTGGTGCTCTCGTGACTGCAGGCTGCAAGGAGGTAAAAAGCACATCTGTCCTTCGCGTAGGGACTAGTGCGTCATCTGCATTTCACATATCCCGGTAAAGAATTCAGGATCTCCCAATGCTCTCGCTGTTCCCACACTCTATCGTTGTATTGTTCTGCACTGCCTCGAATCTGCGTCGATTACACAGCTTGTATCTATCGCCCGAACAAAGTGTTGTGTCAGTACTGTATGGATATTCGCAACTACGGATCGAAGACAATCTTCGTCCCTTGTGAGGGTACGATTCCAACCTTCTTCTGTTTCTTTTTTGCTTCCCAAGACGGGTGCAACGGGCGCTCGTCTCGCTGTTCCTTTCTTGTCCGAGGCGGATCAGTGCCCGTTGATGCCCCTCTCCCCATTGGCCGATCGGACATCGGCTTGACGACGCCCGTCTGCTTCGGCATGCGAGCATCATAATCGCGTCGGGTCATCGCAGGCTGTCTCAGCGTCTTCTGTCCTTTGGCAGCAGCAGAGCCGACTTGTTTCGTTATTTCTTGCCGTTTCTTGAGGTGGCGGGCATTCTTTCCATATTTCTTTTCCCATATCCTGTTGGAATGTAAGGACCGATGACACCAGTAAATAGAAGACCTACGCCCTACGGGCCCGCTGTCCACGACGATTCTTTCTAACTCCATCAGCCACGTTAGCTTCGCTATCGCTGAACTCGCTATCTGAACCACCACCACGTGCAAACCCAACGGAGAGTGTCGGCAGGAAAACGGATTCACTCTTAGATAACGATACCGATTTCCGCGTCTGCACCTTGGCGCTGCTCGGTGAGGTTGCTTGATCACCGAAGTCGGATACGTCGTCCGACACTTTGTCGTAATCATCGCTATCACGAACGCTCCCTGACTCCCACCCCTCTACGGCGCTTGGCTCGTCACTTACGGTACCTGATTGCCAGCCCTCACCTTCTGCCGCCACCCTTTCTTCGCTATCTTGACAACGATGGCCTTCATCCGAATCCGATGCAGATACCGGGCTACTCGTTTGATCCTTATCTTTTCTTCTCCATGCGCTTCCTCGCGTGCCCTTCTGATCAGGCATTTCCCCAATGTCGGAAGCGGAATTTACGTAATTCCGAAGGGCTTCCAAGACGGTGGCAACCCCGGCCGCGAGCAGCTTTGAGCTGAGTAAACGATTTTGCGCCTTTGCTTTCGGCGTTCCAGATGGCACTGATGAGACCGTGTTCAGTGTCAGCTCCGCAGAGACGGCAGATCGGACAAGAGGATGTTCAGAAAGTTTCTTGTCTTTCTTGATTTTCGTGGTCAGTGCAGTATTGGCTATCTGCTTGCAATCCAAATGCTAGCACAGTGTCATGACATCCCAAAATTGCATGACGAGACGCGTTTTGCTTACTTTGAGGGCCTCGAGCTGTTGTTCGAGGACTTTCGCCCCATCACCGGTCGGGTTATCATGTCTGATGACGGGCCATACGCCGAGTTAAACGAAAGGAACGAGCACGATGAGTTTATGCCACACCTAGCTTTCTTCAGCTTCTTGAACGTCCTCCGAGTCTCGAAAGCCTTCGCTTTCTTGGTGACTTGATGTATTTCCCTGACATCATGGTACTTGATGTTTACCGCTTCGTTGAGTCAACTGTCGATGTCTGGGAAGGGTACTGCATCGAAATAGCGTACCAGTTTTCGGCGTAATTTAGTTTCGTCGTCGTCCTGTCGAGAGTATGAGTACGCGCGAAGGACGTTTCGAAAAACATAATCTAACCTCGGTTGGTCTTTTTCTCTTGACACCGCGAGTTTTCGCTGACAGAGGCATCGTCGCAAGACCAGTGCTTGCCGTCGTCCGACGCTCCTCAGTGCAGCTGCTTCAGATGTTCTCACGGTGGTAAGTGTGGCGGCAACCGCGTCCTATCAGATTCGACTCACTGCACTGAAACATATATGGACGATCCTGAACTAGTCGAGGGGAAGCAATTCGCGTCATTCGAGCGCTATGATGATTTCGTCTCTGCCCAGAGTGCGCTGCTGGCCGTGGATCTATCTAGCGAACCAAGTCGCCAAGAGAATGGTACCGAGGTTGAACTGATGCGCAAGCTCACCATGATAGTAAGATCCCTTTCTCGTTCAGCGTTTCCCCTGTAATTCCAGTCCGATGTCTTGTTAGTTGGGCGAGTATCAGGAGCAGTCCTATCTCTTGGATCCCTATCTCGAGAACCTCGTCGTCCCGGTCGCAGAATGTCTGAGGGCACACGCGAGAACGCGTACCTCCGATCCAGCCGCGAAATCATCGATACCTCGCCTTGGGAGACTGGCAGAGCTTCTTTACAACTACATAAAGTGCAGAGGATACAAGACGATCAGTCAGTCGTTATTTGCATTGACGCGTTCGCCGTACGCTAAAGCTTAAATAGCCAGTTTCTTCCCCCATGAAATCGCAGACGTCACCATTGCCATAGAGTTCATGCGTTTACCCGATGGCCCTTCCGCTGAACCGTCCCAATGGACTCTCCGTTACGTAGTCCTTTTGTGGCTGTCCCTTGTTTGCCGGATTCCTTTTGATTTGGATCAGTTCGACCAAGATGGCCAGATTGGAGGAACCGCAAGCGCACTGGAATCTACCGCCATGGAATACCTGGGTAACGCTGGGTTGGAGCGTGAAGGCGCTGCAATTCTGCTTTCCCGGTACTACATGAGGCATGGAGATCATAACTCGCATCTACCAACCCTGCTGATGCGATCCTTCACAGAAAGGACACTAAGCAACGATTCAAGACCTTTTTGCAGTGGTCAATATCTGTCATCAGGTCTAATGATGTCCTTCAGGTACAATTCCCTTTGTATATATGTGATGCATCACATACAACGTCTGGCAGTCTCTCGGTGTTCTGCAAGTCTTGTGCGAGTTTGTTAAATCAGGCGCACCAGAAGATACCCAATCAGCCGCTCAGGTTTTGATGGAAATGTCGGAAACTATCAGTGATAGCGAAGCGCTGATGGCAAACACGCTCATACGGAAGTATCGGACGAAGTTGTTGTCCAGGATTGGTCTCCGACTGGTTCCTCCAAGGCCAAGAATTCCCCGAGTTCAATGTGAGCCCTTTGTCATTGACGATTGACCCGTACTCCGAACCACGGGAACCAGTGCGCACATTGAATGACGGCAGCAACCAAGATTCAAGCGAAAATCATGGCAACGACGATGGTGACGAGATCGACGTTCCCGAAGAATTGGAGGTGATATTGGATGTGTTATTCAAGGCCGTCCAAGATCGGGTAATTACTGCTGGCCGACTTTTCAATAGGGGTAAGATTTAACGACGGGGTTAGGACACCGTAGTACGGTGGTCAGCAGCCAAAGGCATCGGGAGACTCTCCGAGCGTTTGTCGAGCGACTTCGCAGGTCAAGTCATGGAAAACATCCTTCACTTCTTCTCCATCCACACTGTCGCCGGGGCAACCGTTTACGACATGCCCTCCATTGCCGAAGCTACATGGCATGGTGCGTGCCTCGCATCAGCTGAAATGGCACGCAGAGCCCTTGTCCCTCCCACTCTACTTCCGAACCTTCTTGATTGGTTATCAAAAGCACTCTACTTTGACATCCGAAAAGGGGCTCATTCTATTGGTTCCAATGTTCGAGACGCTGCTGCCTACGTGATCTGGGCTCTGGCTAGGTCACAAGACCGGTCTGGCTTCTCCCCACATGCATCCAAACTAGCAGAGAACCTTGTCGCAGTTTCTTTATTTGACAGGGATGTATCAATCCGGAGAGCAGCGAGCGCGGCCTTCCAAGAGCATGTTGGGCGAATGGTAGGACCCTTGTTCCGCGGAGGATGTCTATATTTACTTGTGGTCCAGGGTTTGTTTGCTCACGGTATAGACGTGCTAAGGAAGACAGACTTCTACTCCGTGAGCATACGCCGAAATGCTTTCCTTACGGCGGCCCCACAAGTAGCTGAGCGAGTCCGATGTATTCACTTCGTTGGAACACGGTACTGACAGTCAAAGGTAGGCATGAAGAATATCGGCCGGCACTGCTCGACCACCTACTCTCGATTACCTTGCGCCACTGGGACGTTGTGATGAGACAGTTGGGCGCTAAATCCTTGAGGCTTATATGTGAGATTAATTTGGATAAGCTGGGTCCGTCATGCATGCAACGCCTAGTGAGTGCTTGGCGAACGAGAAAATCATAGCACTGAAGCCACACCTACAAGGCGCGGCTACTCAGTTCGGTAGATGTGGCAACTATTCACGGTGCTGTGACTGCACTCACCGAGATAGCTGATGCCTACCACCAATTTAGCTACTCAGGGGATGGAACACGACGAGAAGTTGGTACCTTCTGCCCCACATTCTTCCCTCTATTCACCTGCTATTGTGTTGTATTTGTCACAGATCTTTATTCTCATCAACCGTATCCCTGAATCCCTAGTCCTTGCTCCACGTAATGAGCAAATTCTGAGCGCGGTTTGTAGCCTGGTCGCCGCTAGTATTACCCGAGAGGAGGTCGAGTTGAAGAACAGCTCCTCTGTTCCAAATTGGGAGAAATTCGTTGACCAGGGACTTCACCATCGGAATGAAGATGTGCGGGAGGCTGGTGCAGCTGCTTTGGCCGCCGTTAGCTCTCTCACGGATTGTTCCAGCGCAGTTGAAAGATACGTCACACTCGTACACGTTCGTTTGCCACCTCACCCTGACGTGGGACCACTTTATACATACATCAGGGAGTTCAAGCGTGGCCCGCCTCCATTGCACCAGAGTCTCGGATATTTGCTAGGCGTCCTTGACTATCATGCCCACCCTCATGGCTTGTCGGAGGTCGTGGAATGCTTGCTGGACAACGTCAGCATGGAGGTGAGAAAGGGGTCCATTGTCCGCATGTCATCACTATGAAACGGTGATTATAGTCCGCAACTAGGATGACAAATGTTGAGGCGCGCCGTAACAGCTTCCTTGCCATTCCGAAAATCGTCGTTCGTGTAGCCCAGGACTTGGAGCGACGTCAGTGACATGCTGCATCATGTGAAGATTGAAACAAGCTCACAATTCAACAGACCTTCCTCCGGACACTATCCGTGCTCTGGTTGACGCACTCGACAACGGGCTAGATGATTATACGACCGATGAACGCGGGGACGTGGGGTCTTGGATACGCATCGCCTGTATCCAGGGTCTGATTTCGATTATCGAGACTCTCTTCGTTGTGTCAATAAATCTCCCTAATTTTGCGACCATCCTTCCTGCTCACCGGTATCACCATATTGTGGGCCGTGTACTCCGGCAAGGGGTAGAAAGACTCGATAATGTCCGCCAAATTGCGGGGGAATCCTTCACTCGTATTTTGAGACTTTCCCTGCCATCGGTGGATGACGCCGACTGTTGGCGGGTGCGAGGCGAACACCTAGCTCGGGAATTATTCCTGCCGTAAGTTCGTCTTTCTGATTGCTGTACTGGGGTCTTTACAGGTTTGCAGGGACTCTCGTGAAAATGGAACGAATTGGAACAATGGGGAATGGTTATTTCCAAAAGCTGTTAGGCTGCTGGAGATACCTGAATATCGGAAGCCGATTTTGGCTGGTTTAGTATTGAGCGTGTCCACGAGGACGAACAGCACTGTATGTTGTCGATCTATGAATTCCGAGCCTCGTTTCGTTGACGCCTTCGGAAGCAACGACCTGCGTCATCGAGTTTAGCTGCCTACGTGCGGGAGCTGCCAGTGAGTTCTGATCGGAATGGATACAGTCAGGCGAGTCTTGCACGAGACCTAATCGAGCACGCTATGAAACATATGACATCAAATAACGTCGTGGTTCCCGTCCTTCAAACCTTCAACATGCTACTCGAGGGGGATGCCATAGCACGGCTCCCTGAATCTGGGACAGGGGCGGCGTGGTGGGTGATCTGATATGGTCGCGTTGCAGAGCTGATGTGCCACTTAACTCGCAGTATGGAGAGCTTGATCTCGATCGCGACCAAAAACGTGTCGCGCCTGAAGAATGTGCAGCGGGTACATGAAGCTATGAAAATGTGCGTGCGCGATTCATAATGGCAATATCCGAGAGATTGCTTCTGAACGGGCAGTTTGCGATTTCCTTTAGAGTGGTCAATCTCTTCACATTCCCATCGGTTGCGAAAACGTGTCTGTCAAAGATAACGGACTTTCTTGTGCATCCATACCCTCGAGTTAGCGGTTATTTGAAAAGATCTGTGCGGCAAGTTCCGGACTGACGATTTTTCCTCAGATTCGATCAGGGACAGCCGAGTACTTATATCTGGTGTTGCAAAGCAGAGAACTCGGTTGGGAGCCTGACGACAAGGTTGAGGAACTACTTCTGGAAACCGGGTGGTACGCTTGTTCCCTGGAGGTCGACAGCTGAAATGTGGAGCTGACCCCGTGTTCGACAGGTCCTCGACGGATGCGGAAGAAGTGAAGGAAGCAGCACAAGCTCTTGTCAAAGAACTGGCATCGAATATGGAAGGATAGTAGGTAGTCACACTGAGCACACGCCTCCCCCCCCCTATGTATTAGTAGACCTGCCTACATGTGTGCGTTTTGAATAGATGCCGGGCGTGGGAAGTTTTGGCTTAACCTTGCCTACTCGGCAGTGGAACTTGCACTCGACCGAAGTTGGCCAGTGGACTCTGGGCAGCAACGCCTGCATTCATATATTGCAACCGACCATGGTCGTCGACGCTCGCATCAGCGACAGTGAACTGGCCGCAATTAATGCTGCAGCTGTGACACGCGAATACCGCGTGCAGCCTCATCTCGGTGTGTTCTAAACCGCAAGGGCTCTTCCGACTGCGCAACCCGGTCTTACTTGTCCATACAGATTACCGAACGGTATCTGGTATCAACGGGTGCGTGGAGGGTTAGAGGCGATTTACATTAAGATAGTTATTTATCGTCATATCTGGTTTGCAGGCCACTGGTCGTGTTGGATAATGTCAAGGTATAGCGACTGACTGACGCCTGATCCTGGCATTCATCGCGAACCTTGACAGTTCCCTTCATACAACGAGATCGTTCAACTTACTCTGCCCGATGGCTCTAAGCGAGGAGGACAGGTCCTTGAGGTCCAGGGAAAGAAGGCCATCGTGCAGGTATTCGAAGGTACTTCAGGCGTGGACGTGAAAGCAACCCACGTCGAATTCACTGGCAGCAGCATGAAGCTTCCGGTGGCAGAGGACATGTTGGGGCGCATATTCAACGGTTCTGGAAACCCCATTGACCAGGGTCCGAGAGTATTTTCAGAAGATTACCTGGACATTAACGGTGCGTTTCTTTCTCCGTACCTTTTCCTGTGACCTCTGCTGCAAGGTTTAGTTTAGGCTCACCGATCAATCCATATTCTCGGATATACCCTGAGGAGATGATACAGACCGGTATCTCAACCATCGACGTGATGAACTCCATTGCCCGCGGACAGAAGATCCCCATCTTTTCTGCCGCAGGCCTGCCTCACAATGAGGTACGCGGATGAACACGTGCCCTTTTACATACCTTTCCTCTTGCTCATCAATGCCGCTGCTGCTAATCAGATTGCTGCGCAAATTGTGCGTCAAGCCGGTCTCGTGAAGCGTCCGACGAAGGACGTACACGATGGTCACGAAGATAACTTCTCCGTGGTGTTCGCCGCAATGGGTGTAAACATGGAAACTGCACGGTTCTTCAAGGAGGACTTTGAATCTAATGGCAGTTTGGATCGAGTGACGCTGTTCCTTAATCTAGCCAACGATCCGACCATCGAGCGTATTATTACGCCTCGCCTGGCACTGACGACGGCTGAATACTACGCCTACCAGCTGGAGAAACATGTCTTAGTTATATTGACCGATATGTCGTCGTATGCGGATGCCTTGCGTGAGGTGCGTTTTGACGTGTGTTGCCGGCTTTTTACGGATTCCTTCACGTACCCTTTTCACACTCCTGCGGGGTGGTGGTCGTGGTTAGGTTTCAGCAGCGCGTGAAGAAGTGCCTGGGCGCCGTGGCTACCCCGGGTACATGTACACCGACTTGTCGACCATATATGAACGTGCCGGTCGTGTCCAGGGCCGCAACGGTTCGATTACTCAAATTCCCATCCTCACCATGCCAAATGACGGTGATTTTTTCATGATTCACGCTTTCCGTGTTCCGAGCTCGTGTTGACGGTGTTGGTTGTCGTCCACAGATATAACACACCCTATTCCCGACCTTACAGGGTACATTACCGAAGGTCAAATTTTCGTCGATCGCCAGCTGCATAACCGACAAATATACCCACCGATTAATGTGCTGCCATCACTCTCGCGGTTGATGAAGAGTGCGATCGGCGAAGAGCTCACGAGGAAAGATCATGGTGACGTATCTAACCAGCTGGTGAGTCCCGTGCCCGAATGCACACACACGTACACGCGCGCGGCCGAGCCATGCTCACGGGGTTGTCATGCGACCGCAGTACGCGAAATACGCGATCGGACGAGACGCAGCTGCGATGAAGGCAGTTGTAGGTGAGGAGGCGTTGTCTGCGGAGGACAAGCTGGCGTTGGAATTCCTAGACAAATTCGAGCGGCAGTTCGTAGGACAAGGTAAGGTTTCATCTTGCGGGCGGAGATTTCACCCGGTGGCGTACTCAGAACTGCTGACGACGCGCGATGCAGGCCCATATGAATCGCGTACCATTTTTGAGTCACTAGACTTGGCATGGTCCTTGCTTCGTATCTTCCCCAAGGAACAGCTGAACCGCATTAATCCGAAGATTATTGCGGAGTTCTACGCGCGGAAGCCAACAAAAAAGACGGCTGACGCAGAAGAGCAGCGGACGGGCAACCAAGAGGGCAGGCTCATCGACGCATAGAGAAAGGCCACTGGAAAGCGATTGTTTCACACATGCAAAGTACTGTCAACGAGAGTATGTACATAATTACACTGATATGATGAGATCGGACAGATGGACCGCGCCGGTGGTTATCTCGTGCACGATGCTGTCCAGCATTTGCGTTACACCATTTAAAGCGTCAGCGTTTCATAAGTGATAAGGGGGACTGAGCGCCATATGCGGTAGCACTTTGCTTTATGTTTCATCGCCGGTTACATACCGTAAACGCTTTGTTGTGCAGCCCCGGAGGGTGGGAACACCCGTGTTGGTGTGCGAGGTGGGTACGGTTAGGCCAATCGGGGAAAGCATTGGATCAGGTTTAGCTTTTCTTTTCACACCCTAGATTTAGCCTACGCAAGCTTTGGACGCATGGAGGGTGCTCAGATAGGCATGCGATAAATGCAGTCTGGGCTACGTCTTGAATCTAATGATGGGGATGGCGGGATTTTGCGCCCGAACGTGGGCGTGGCGATATGAGATTTTAGTACGTCGTATAGCGCGGACCCTTGACACAACTTCAGTTAGCTGACGGCAATGCCCGAAGGATGCGGAGAATCTGATTCTGCGATGGCTGTCAGACCAGAGTTGGCAGTGAGTAAAACAAAATCTTGTGGGATATTCGAACGAGATTATCGGCAGGTGAACGATGGAAGATAATCTTGCTTGTACGATAGGGACACGGTGGAATTTCATATGTGGTGGCGTGAAACGAGCAAACGGAGACGAAATGACGCAGAAGGCAAAGCTCAGAGCCTGTGGGAGGTCTGCGCCAAATGCCGAAAGGTGGGTCGAATATGAACGTGGGTGAGCTGACACGAGACATTAGAGTTGCCTAGTACAATCGGCTTCTGGAGGGCGTATTTCCTGACTGGTCAGCAGGCGCTGGAACAGGCTGGCTGTGTCGGAATGCTGTTGGGATTAATTTCATGTATGCATGCCGCGGACTGGCGTGGGTGAATTTATGGGAGGGTCTTTGCGGTCAGAGATGACCGGGACGAGGAGTCAAAAGATAAGGAGGGAACTGAAAAGCTTACTAAACGTTTGACAGAGAGAGCATTTCGGAGATATACTGGGATGACTGCACTGTTTCGGCGTGACAATGAGCACCAAGACCGGAAGGGCAGTCAAGCCCATATAGATGGCGAGATATATGCTGTGGATGAGACAAATAGACGTGGTTATGTATTGTCACCGCACGGAGGGCACGATGCGTCGTGTTAGCAGGGTTGCATGAAAGGAGGGTAGCTCTGTTAGGAAGGTTTGATTAGAAGACGAGGGGCGAGGACGACAGCTCTCCAGCCTGGGGACTGTCCGGAGGATACTCGCAAGGGGAATGATGCTGGGACGCGACAAGTCATGAAATACAACATACGACCGTATGTTTTTTTCTTTTTGACGAACGGAACAGCGTGCATGCATGCTGTCGGTGGCTAACCGCAACAAACCACTTGGAACTGGCAGGCTCCACGCGCATGTTGCCAAGGTTGCTAGGAGGGCGCCTCGAGGCTCCGTCACGATGAATTCAAACTGCCATACAGCGTAAGTTGACGGTTGACCTGAGTTCGCCAGGGACGACCCACCACCAGTCATAAAATAAAACCACGATCATCCCCATCATCGTCAGAGTTCATCTCTCTCTCTCTTTCCCTTGACAGCGTGGCAGTCGTCCACCCCTTCATTCTGCTCTGTCTTCCGCCTGTTGGACTCGACACTTGCAGACTTCGCCCTGAGTTTCAGTTTTGGCGTGTGTGTCGTGTAATATAATATAAATATCAGTTTAGACCCGGCTGTCCCTCTCTTTCTGCCTTTTCTCTCTCTCACCGCTCGTCGCTTGCTGTCCTCCCTCTTCCCGTGGCTTATGGGTGACCTCGGCCATCCGCTTCCCCCAGTCAACTGCAGAAAACGAAAGGCCGATGCTGAAGAGGACTGCCAACACCAGCACCCGATCTCCCAAGATGCACCCACCACTGCCGACGACATCCTCGTAGGCGACAACACCGTCGCACACTACGCTCCACGCCAGCCACCCTCCAGTCCGTGGCTCTCAACGGACACCGCTCGCGCTGTCTGGCCTTCAGAGTCATCCCCAACCGACTCCTCTCCCTCCTCCCCCTTGTCTCCCTCCGACTCGCCTACCACCGATCCGTCCCTTCGA
This sequence comes from Pisolithus albus, assembly GCA_024613165.1. NCBI lineage: Eukaryota > Fungi > Basidiomycota > Agaricomycetes > Boletales > Pisolithaceae > Pisolithus > Pisolithus albus. The sequence goes on from JANFAB010000165.1 coordinate 99,257, forward strand.
TCACCCAAACGCTCCCGGGTTGACACCTCTCATGCACACCTTCCGCCTTCGAGACGTCATCTCCGTATTCCTGAAAGACAGTCGCCGTCTCGGGCTTCTCTTGTGCCCTCCAGTCCCACGCGCCGTTCACGCAAAAGACCCGAACACCGTGGAGCACTCAGTTCCCCGTCTCACTCAACGTCCCATCCGTTGACTCTCAGGATCGACAGTTGCTTCCTTCCAACAGACTCCTCCCATCTCCTCGTCCACCCTCCATACCCATACCCAATCGATCTATCCTCCCCGCATATACCCTCCCTCCACCCGCTAATCAACCGTCAGACTCTCAAAGAGTTGGACTTGAGTGCCATCCTCCGCAACCCACAGCTTCGTATGTCGACCTGTCCTTGCACCTCAGTATCATCACTGATAAACCTCACCAGGTCATGATCTCATGTTCGACGCGGGCTTGCAGTTCAGACCAACTTCAGGTCGGAGAAAACGTGACCTTTCAGACAGATACTGGCGTGCCGTCGCTCAGGAACTCGAAACTGGCTGTACGTGCATATCCTTCGACTTGAAGGGCCGTCCCTGCGACTGTCTTTGCGTTTGCCGGTCCGTTTCCATACCCAAGGATCACGTCCTCATATTCTGCCCTTCCTCTCGCGTTTTCACCATTCGAACACCCTCCCGGATGCGCCTCTTGTTGACTGAGTTCCTGGAAGTTCTTTTGTTCGTCATACAACCTTTGACAGGCATCTCAGATGCATATGCCCACCCATCAACGCTTCAGCCTCAGATCGAGCGACATGCAGCACAGGCCGCGCATCTCAGATCCGTCTTCGACCCAGATCTCATCCAACAGGAGCTGAAGCACGATCTATTCGACCCTTCGGGCCTCTTCGTCGTTATCGGTCAAACACTCAAAAGTCATTGCGCTCCGATGCGCGACCGCGCCGTCGATGCCATGGTCGACGTGGCAAAAAAGTGTGCACCCGGGGGAGGCGGTACTAAGGCGGACGCTGTGAAAGCTGTGCGGATGTGCCTCGATATCCTCGAGCTTATGAAACTGGTGAATTTTTCTTTCTCTTCAACGTATCAAACCAGGCTCGTTGTGCGCGGACTCACGTTTCCATCAGGATATTGCAAACCATCAGCTGCAGGCTCTGCGTCCGTGCCTGGTTGATACTTCCGGGCAATATGAGCTCAAGGCCTTCAAAGGCCGCAAGGGACAAGGCTCCTCTCTTGATGTCACACGGAAATGGATGGGGTTATCACACCGTCGTCTTCTCGCTTCACCCATCTTAACTCATCCATCTATCCCTTCCGGGTCGTTTGATTATCGTAATCTCAACCAGACCCAGAAGACGTACATCAGCGTTCTCAGAGGTCTCACGGATCTCATTTTCGACCCTCCTCCAAACCCGACCCCACAATGCTCCTCCGCATCTGCTACCGCCGCGGCCCCTTCAGCCATGTGTCCGTTACCTCTATACCCTGAGACCACTTATCTGGACAGTGCTCGCCTGTTGGTCCTGGCTGCGGACGCAGCTGACACTGCTGCAATGTACATGTTCTTACTCCTATATCGTCAGCTCATCTTCTCCGACGCCGGCGACCCAGCAGTAACCCGGGATCATTCCCGAGTGAACGATGCGGAGCTGCTTAGGTTGAAACGCGAGATACGTGACATCTCGTCCTCCCATCTCGGACACTTTCTCAAATACGGCAATTCGGACGGTGCTTTTGGTGGCCGAGACTATCCAGCTGACGACAAGTGGTGTAAGATTAAGCGGGACATCGTGTTGCAAGTGGCACTGCGGGCGAAGGAGTTCCGGGGCAACCCATCGAGCCAATCGGCTGGCTCGAACCCATCATCGACTGCGAATGCCTCATCCGTACCGTATTCACATGCACCGGATGAGCGAACGCTCAGGCTTGCGGAGGGATGGTCTGATACTCACATCCGACCAAACTCGCCTCTAAGTACCATGCTTAAGAACAAAGTGCGAGACGCGGTGTTCAGCCAGGTGATTGCATTTGCATTCGCTCCGAGCGAAGCGACAACGCTGGGGTTGTCTATCCAGGGTGCGGCGTCACTCTCATCGTCATCCAGTAGCTCTGCTGGGCTTGCCTCTGGCATGGAGCCTCTCGCTGACGAGATTCACTTGCTCGCGGAGCGCTTGGCACGGCTGGCGCAGATTCACCTTGGTGTTTATCTGCGGCTATACGAGCAAGAAGACATCCTTTCTGATGCACCGCCTACCACCGTATCAGCACCTTCAACGACACCCGAAGTGCCCGACTCGGGAGCCTCACCCACTGTACAGGTTTGCACGGCTTCGGCATCATTACCGATTGCACCACTGTCTTCCTCCAGTTCGTGACTCCCGTTCATAGATTGATCAATGTGCCTCCTTTTATTCCTTCGGCGACATACCCCCGACCACGAAAGTACCCGATCTACGCACGCCACTTTGATGTGACGAAGGCATTTTTTTTCTTGCTTACACGTGCAACTTTTTCCCCCTTTGGAGAGATTCGAGAGAACAGGTAGTAGCCAGAGCCTGAAAACAAAGTTACGATACAAGCAATGGATAATGTTTTCCACGATTTGATCGCTTGAATGTGAAGGAAAAACCAATCAGTCTGGAGCACTGGGTGCATGATGATGTCGCACGTTCAGATTTGGGTTCTGTCAGAATTGGATACCCGTGAAAAAGACCAACGGTTGGTCCAGACCTGATAGGGCGGCGCTACCACCAAAAAGTCCACGTTGTACATGTATGTATGCAGTCTAGCGGCCGTCAAGACACCCTCCTACGCTTTGAACCCTTGTTGTTCGTGTCATCCGCCGACCCTGCTGAGCGTTTACGTCCTGGTGTGTTGGCACCAGCAGGCCCCTGACCAAACGCGCCTTTGGCAAATGGCCTAGACTTCTTCTCCTTTTGGCTAATCTTTTTTTGCTTTTTCTCGATAGCTTTCTTGACGGCTTGACTGCCACCGGAAGCAGCGATAGCGTCGTAACGAGCCTTGTTCAGTAAATCTCTCTTCTCAGCTGTAAACAGTGTCGTTTGTCACCAGTCATTGCCACACTCACACGGGGCCAATACACCTGCCGCCCCGAAAAAGGTGGAGTGAAGGAGACGCGACGCACATCGTTTCATGAACCAAGCCCCTTTGCCCTGTTTCCTCTTCTGCTTCTCAGCTTGCGTCACGCTCTGCAGTGCCTCGGCTTCCACTCTCTCCCTCGCATCCCGGTTAACAGCGCTCTCCGCTCGCTTCACGGCGAGCTCAAGCCGCCTGACCTCCTCTTCGCGAGCCGGACGTAGGTCGCGAGGTGAGTTGGCTAGGAGCTTGCGTGCTGTTTTGTAGTTCTTCCGGAGAGTCTCAAGCTCGTTGGTATGCAGTTCGGGAAGGAAGGAGTATTGTTTTCGGAACTTATCTTGATCATATTACCAGTGAGGTGCAGGAAACGGGGGTCTCGTGGTTTCTTCAGGACCAGACGAACGGGAATGAGATAAGGGATGACTGGGAAGAAGACGTATGGCGTGTTGCCCTCACCGGGGTATTATCTTCCACGACCGTCCTACGTCGACTGACCGGTCGCTTGGACGACACTTCGGTAGGTCTGTATAATGAGAATATGCAATCCAAAAACCACCGTACAGTGAGCGGGGAACTTACGCGTGCTTGTGTGGTCGTTTAGCTAGTTCTTTTTTCTGTCTTCGGAGATCAGGTTTCTCTTCTTTGAGATACTTGGAAAGTGTTTGCTGTCGTCGACATCGCTTTCCTCGCTTTCTGAAGTAGACATTGGGTCAGAGTCACTGAGTACTTCAACTTCGCCCAGCGATCGTTGTGCTTTGCGTACACTCCCAACGGAAGCGTCGACAAATCTATAATAATAGTGAAACATGGAAACATGGGTTCAATCTTGCGATGAAACTTACCGTCCTGGAGAGATCGCTGGTAGGTTTGGCACAGAAACATGTCAGTGTGTCGAAGACAACCAAACAGAAACGATAAGATACCATTTGTACGTCCGGCCCAGCCTTAATGTGTTCCTTCCGTATCGGACTCTCCTCCGGAACTACTTCCATCTATCATCTCATCGTCGACCCACTGAGATATTCGTGGGGCGTCGGCATCAGCGACCTCATCCTCATCCTCACCCTCTGAGCCGCTACTCTCGCTACCATCCTCATTATGCTCTGATGACGCAGACTCGTCCTCGCCCTCAAAGGCATCGGCGTCTTCTTCCTGGCTTTTGTTACCGTTACTGTTACGATGGCCAACGCTGTCCCCTTCCGAATCCGAGAAAAAGTCTGTGGCTTTCGGACGCGGTCGTCTCGCGCGTTTCGGGGTCCATGAGAGTTGCGATGACACGGATGGTCGTACGGGCGACTTGCTCGGTGATGCAGTCGATTTCGACTTTGGAGGTGCTGGACCCGGCATGATATTTGTTCCTTTTAGTAGGGGCCTGTATGCGTTACAATTCCCAATTGCGACAAGATTACATAATAGGGGAACCCACATTCGTGTCA
>JANFAB010000166.1:0-102893 GCA_024613165.1 Pisolithus albus
GGAACCTATCCGTATCTATACGTGTATGCACCACGTGACGAAAATGACTGTCTACGCTGTAACGCGTAAAGTCTGCAATGCGAAGCCCCACCAAACACGCCTTTGCAACAGAAACATGCCTATGGAAACACGATTTTCTCTACTTACCCGAAGCCTGCTGGGTCGTAGCAATGGCTCCCTATCCAATCCATGAGGCTCCCATTCAATCCTTTGCAGGCCGCATTCGATACTTCCTAGACAATAATTCCCTCGGTGCAGACGATGTGGCCCGCGGCCACCACCCTGTCCTCAATTTCAATCTGGCGATCGAGGATGATGAGATCACCCAAGCGCGAGAAGCGTGCCGTTGACCTTGTAAGTTATTGACAGAGATGCCATTGCCTCGTTTTCACTTATTATCCCAGCAGTATCCGGTGTTCTCTTCTTCTTGTCATCGGTCCCCCGAACGACCTGCAGACCAGCACACCCCGTCGTCTCCCCGGCACGACCGCATCCTCAAACGAATCCTGCATCCGTGTCATTTTTGGACCCACGGGTCGCCTCGGCATTCAGATCCCCTGACCGAGCGGAAGCACCTGCAAAGACTTTCCCTGGATGTTGTGGCAGACTCGCACCTAGGAATCGAAATTCACTCTCACCTGAACCATTACTCGCGACAACAGGCAGTCTCCCGTTAGCGCTAACACGCACATCGAAACCGATATCCACACCCTCCAAAAACGTCGTATCAAACTCGTCCTCATATCCCCATCTCAGTTGGATTCGACCACCCCTTTCCCTCCCAGCATGCACGAGCAAGGGTTTAGAGCTACCATGAATATGGGGAAATGCCGGAAATCAAGCTTCGCAGCGGTGTCCGCCTAATCGAACAATTTCCCTCCCTGAGAGGAAGTGGAAAGTCCTGGATTTTCAAAGGTGTGATAGGAACGGGTACGAAGGCGGGAAGCCATAGGACGGGGAGACTTAGTTTCACCAATCAGCCAAACGGTAGGATTGAGACGCAAAACCATATTAGAAATCGAGTGGCATTTAAGCGGATCACCGAGACCATTAGAATTCACAGACAGGGCAGAAAAGGAAACAGATGATGCCATACTGATTTGAACAAGAAAGAGAATAATTAACAGGAGCGAAGGGGGAAAGGAAAACGTGCAAACGAGCTCCCAGGCAGGAAGCGACAAAAATGAAAATAAAAGAAGGCCAAGCAAGAGAACCGTAAGCAGGCAGGGAATGATGTTGTGAAGAAAGTTGGAGGAAACCCAAAGTAGGAACGGGATAATAATGAACAGCAAGAGCCAGCTACCATCCTTCTGGGAGGAGGGACAGCACAAATGATGAAATACCCCATACTCCTTACTGATTTTCTTCGTCAAAGAATGGCAAGGAGCATGAAGAGGAGATCGTACCTCAATCATATCAGAAGGGTGTTGCTTACCCTTATGGGTTACAGAGTCTGAGTCAGGAGGTGCCCATCGTGAATCAGCCACCGACTGTAAACGTGGCCTAGGCATGGCGCGAGACTCCGCGAAGTCATTCGGAGAGGGGGACCGGACATGGGAGGGGTGTGATGGGGAAGTTGAGGGAGACGAAACGGCAAGAGATGACACAGCAGGAGGTGAAGTGGTAGGAGTGGGTAGAAGCGGAAGCGCCGAATGGTCATGAGCAGCAAGGGAAAGGCGTATGGCTTGCGTCTCCCTACGGATCTGTTCAATCTCAGCTACGACAACAGAACGACGGTTGTCGGCACTCTCAAGGGCGGCTTGTAGACGCTGACGTGTAGAAGGGTCGGAGGTAACTGCAAGCTGGTCATGATAACGATCACATTGACCATTCAGGCGGTCCCGTTCATTAGTGAGCAAAAGGAGGTCATGCGATAGTCGCCCAATAAGTATTGGGCTGACATCATCCCCAGCAGGGTTTGGTTACTCTGCTCAAGACGTTGTTCAGCTTGCGAAATACGGTCAAACATAGTATTGAGTGTAGACGTGAAATGTCCGAATTCGGAGCGAAAGTAATCCAACTGAGGCTGGATAACGTTTTCAGAGGCCGGGAACGGCACCGGGCGAGAAACTGGGTTGGGTGGAGCGCCCTGAGTGTTAAAAGAGAACAGAAGGGTTGGTTTGCCGACAGAGACTCCATAAAGGAACCAATCAGTGGGGAGGCCATTTTGGTTATCATGAAGGAAAGCTTGCGTGGTTCCACCCGACTACCGACGATGATGTCATGCCCGTATAGTTGACGAAGATGGGAGTTAATGCTAGATTCTACGTTGCCGAGACCAGCTATGCCACCAATGGCCACCTGATGGCTTATGAGCAGCCAACCGACCCCAGAGCCAGCACTGGAGCCACGGCATAAGACAGGGCGTGGGTTCTATCATGATGCAACTGCCCGGCTAATCTGTCCTGTGGACTATGATTGGTCTAATCCCAGGTACGTTTATCTACTCAGCTGAATGCTGTACTACTTATCAGGTCGTAACTACAGACACAGGGAAAGCATCCGCAACTACCATCCCGATTACCTTGTGACTGCCGACTGCTGGCCTTTCTTCCTTTACAGGGATGAGCATTACGATCCAGAAAACCCTGTAAAGGGTCTCTTCAAGAATACGCTCCTCGTGAAGGTTAGAGATCAGCTTGCAATTGGAAGTCAAACTTAGCCTTTCTACAGGCGTTCAAACACATCTTCACATCTCCGAGTTCAGCCGATTTTGAGAGCGCACCTGATGACACTGATAACGACTCCGGAGTATTGGCTGCTGAACCACCTCTCAAACGCAGGAAGGGTCCCAGCGACAGACGCAGCCGCTCCCATGTAGCCTCCCTTATTGGGATGAAGTCAGTTTCTCCTCGCGCCATTGCTTACACTGCGGTACAGGTGAGTAGGCCACTGCGAAAATGTCTGGTGGATGCTGACCGACTGGGTGTCGAGTTACGGTTTGCTCTGTCAAGCTGTACCTCCTGGCGTGTCATCGACGAGGATTTTAACTATGAGGCGTTCTACAATAATATACTTACGTTCTTTGAGGAATGCCACACCGAACGGGACAAAGCCGAAATTGCGGAGCTTCTGCTTTGGTGGAACCGGTACGTGTCCGCCTACATAAAAATCCATATATCCTCTCCGACTTATTAAATGCCTGGTAGCTCCGTCTTTGGTCGCGCGAACATGTCTGCATATCGTCCACAGGCAACTGGGAACAAGTCAGTTGCCTCAACTCTGAGGAAGCGACAGGAAAGAGCGGTTGGGAGTGGATCGTTTACCGTTGTTGGAAGACACGCTGCACATGGAAGAACGGATGGGGACAGAGCTATGACCGGATAACTGTTCTAATGTACAGTGGTGTAGATTTTACTATCCATGCAGTTGTATGAATCAACGAAGGGGAGGCCCAGTGAAAACTGGACATTACGAGGTGTGACGAGAGCTGCCCCGCTCTGATTTTCCTTTTTTGTACTATTAGGAATTGTGATCATTTGTTACCAAAACGATAACGCAACACTTTCGCAACGCAAAGCATGCACTGCGTCGCAACGATGCGATGGTCGACATCACAAAAGCGAAGCAAGACATTGCTTCGCACACCTGCAAAGCTTTGCTTTGCGTTTGCGACAGTATTTTTTTGCTGACTAAGTACAAGTGTCTGACCATATGGTACTATTTTCACCCACCATCTTCGCCTCAGGTGTCTCCGGGCGTCCATTCACTCAGTAGGCCATGGTCATCAAGTCGACAACGCCTTCCACCGCATTTACACGAGGATTTTGGGTTTCAATGAGAGGTTTCCTCCAGATTCGAGCTCACCCATAGTGATCTTCTTCATTTCAGAGCGCATATAGTCACAAATTGACTGGGTCCGAGTTGGATAGAACTCCTTGGTGTGTCTTTTTCCAAACCTCCATCCAGTGCTGTGATGTATGAGCACAATCCAGAGCTATCGGTCATACCTCATGTACTTCCGGTACAAGTGTTTAGTATGTATGCGTGCCCAAACCATGTAACGCTTAACTCTCTGTCCCACTACTTTCGTATCCGGAGCCCTTCTCCAAACAACTCAGTGTCGAGTCGCTCCGGTGCGTTTCTTCCCTTTTGAACCCTCCAGCAAGTAATGGTTTCAATGCACAGCGAAAGGCAAGCATAGTTCTTCCCTAAGACGTTCAGCATCTCAGACAATGCAGGCCACATGGGGTGACAAGGCTACTGTGCTGGTAAGTCTCGTTTACGGTTAGTGCCATTCTTAATTTCGTCGAATAGGCTACAAGCAATAGCCGGAACACAAAGACCATCATCATCACAGCACTTCATCTTGGCCGTCTTCTGTTTATTCGCTTGCAGCACTGGTTCCCCGCTTCGATTAGAGCATGCAAGGCCCCCAGTATTCATAACACTGTATAGTACTGTATGTGCAATGGAATAGATGTGGTCATATCAGTGTGTATTTTGTAAGAGGCGAAGAAACTCATAGGGATCATATCCTATCAGAACTAACAATATCCTATAATCAAGTACTCGAGTGCCCAGCATATGAGTAGATATAATATTTTATGATTAGTGCAAAATTATAATGTGGCGTCACACAGGACTCTGCCCCGAAATGTCGCAAATATGATTTTTTGTCTAGGTTTCGTAGTAGAATATGTCGAGATATGTCTTGTGTTCACAGCCACCCCAAATCTCATATTCCATCACACGGGGTCACACGTGGTGATGTCCAGTTTTCACTGGATTTCATCTGTCTCTCAAGGGTAGTTTTATTAGTTCTTCTGCCAATACGGGTCTCCTTTGGGTGGATTCTTCATTCGTGCCAACTGTAGGCATTGGTCGCCGAAATTTCCCTTTCCCGCAAAAATCCAACACTCGGGAAACTTGCCATCAAAAGGTAATATCATTTTAAACCTTCGCTCTCGACATACAAAGTATTGGCAGGCCTCAGTAGGATCAAAACGCCAGGTCACCTCAATCGATCCCATCGTTGCGACAAATGCCCATGTTTGTCTATAAGCTGAATCTGCCGAAAACCGGGCCGATCTACATCCTTTACAGCTGTCCGGCATCCTACTTTAAGTTTTCATAAAATCACAAAGTTCTTTGTGTTGGCCGGAGGGCCTGAGTTTTCAATGTTCTACAATGTGTCGTGTAAAAACTATGGGGATTGCAGCCTTTCCAGGAAATACGACATCACTGGCCGTTCTGTGTCCTTTGAAACTGCCCAGCATTCTGCTTCAAATTTTCGTAAGAACACAAAATCCTCTCTGTTGGCCAGAGGGCCTGGGTTTTTAATGCTCTACATTGTGTCGTGTAATAATTATGAGGACTGTAGCCCTTCCAGGGAATATAATGTCATTACAAAGGTTGGCAGTAAACATTGAATACGCGTGATCCATCAGGGGAGCTTTGAAGCACAGATATAACCAGATGATGTTGGTAAAGTCATGTAAATCTGACATGCATTGGTCATCCATGACCACCACATGGCAATGAATTATCTATACCTACCTAATTGACAGAGAAGGATAAGAAGCTGTGATTAAAGCACAAGAAAGAGGTGTAAATGTCAATTGAGAGTCATACATCCTTAAATCTGACCATGCATTGATCATCCATGACCATCACATGGCAATGAGTTATCTATACCTGTCTGGCTGACGGAGAAAGACCATGCCATCCGCACATCAGCAAATCTGTCTTCCATTGAACTGCGCTGCGAGACATAACGCGTTACCCAATCTCGTTGATCAAGTGGTGTTGTCGTTTGTCTGCTGGCCGGGCCGTCCAGCACAAGGAATATGTAGTCACCGAAAGCTCGTAGGATGATAATATCTTTGAATACGTGAGCCGTGCTACCGACAGCTAACTTGACGGTGCTGAACGGAACACGGGAAGTTGGAGGTCCAGCGCACTGCACGTCGACTGCCTGCTGGATATGGAGATTATGACTGTTCCACTGTGACAAGGCCAATGGAGCCATATCGAAGGCATAGACGTAGCCAGTGGAGCGCTGGAGGATGTATTCACGCAGATAATCGGAATAGCCAGAGCAGCTCTGATAGATACACGGTGCGAGGATGCAGAGGCAGCGCTACGGAGGAAAAAGCTACAAATACGAAGGGTCAAATGCTAACCAGAGATGCATCGCCGAAAGAGGATGCAGAAAGAGCCAGAGCTACAATACACAGACAAGACGACAGGTTGGAAAAATGGTCGAAAGGGCTTGAACTACAATGCACAGGTAGGACGACAGGCTGGAAAACGGGACCAAAGAGAAGATAGAAGACGAAAAAAGGCGCTAGACGAAGAAAGGGAGGGCGAGTAGGGTAACCGAAAGGTGCCCTGTCGAAGAGGCAGGACTGGTCAGAAAGGAGACTGGCGAGGCGGCACGACAGGTCAGACAGGAGACGACTCCTTGAAACTGCCGCTCGCCGGATAATATGAGTCACCACCGGTACCGCCCGATCACGCTTCGCGTAGAGCGAGAAGTCCCGTACATCATCCCCCTCGTCGACCCATTAGCCTAGTACTAAACGTAGTTTATTCCCCGACAAATTGAGAGTATGGAAATACGAGTGGGTGTTATGTCATAATACCATCTCGTATTTCCTCACAGTCACAGGTGGGTCTAGTCAAAGTAAATCTCGATGAGCTTGGTGGGCTCCTCCGCGGTTCGTCTGCGGTTCGTCCGCGGTTCGTCCGCGGTTCGTCCGCAGTACGTCGGTCCTTGCTTCCCCATAAACCAAGCCTACTCACCATGAACTGTCAAGAGAGCCCTCGTTACTGTTTGTGCACGCCCTGCCAGCAGGGAAGGCGGCTGGTTGACAGAACCATGTTCTTCCAGTATCTCTCGCCAGAGGTAGCAACTCCGGGACGAAACACCAAGAGCATTTGCAGATCTCTTGAAGTCGCCAACCAGAACCCCAAAGACAGATCGCACATTACTTGAGGTCATTGCTGATGGGGCGGTAGGGCATCTGGAGTGTCGCACCGCTGCTTTATTGCCTACTGGGCCCGGGAGCGTGCGCCTGTCCTGCGAATCGTGTGTGGGATTGTACATTGTATAAATACGACTGTATCTGCTTCGAAAAGAATTCAATCCGTTGTGAACGGTTTATTGAGAATGGTAATACCAGGCTGTGGTACCTTCTAGGTGCCATCAGCAACACATACCAAGTGAGAGGGAGGAAAACTGAGTTATCGAGTAGCTCGGATAATTGACCAACACTGTAGAAAGATATCTGGAACTCTCTATATTGCCTACGGAGACCGTTGTCAAAGAGTCTAAGTCATTCGTCCCCCCGAGGACGTCGCAATGACCCATATTATTCCGTCAAATGGCGGACCTCAGAGGCAGCCGGTACACTATTTCCGCATCCAATTGAATATTAAAAATCTCAGGCGGCCGCCCAATTTCCACAACGAGGTATGAAAACTCGTAAAGACTCGGAACATAGAGAATGGTGCTCGCGGATGGGTGAATGATATGACACACCTCACACTTTGGATTTACAATGCTGAAACAGTGACATTCTCTGTGTATGTACTGTAATAAATCATTGGCCCTGCACGATACATCTGGTGTGCCAATTAATCTCTGCAATGCGAACCACCTCGGGAATGGGTGGTTCATCTGATCGTCATTCCGTTCAAACACGAGTTTCTGGCCAGCTATAGAGGCGGTCGGCGAACGATGGCTGATTCAACAGCCATTGATGCGTCCCCCTCTCAGCCGCTGGAAGTCAATGTAGTATCTTGAACCGCCATTTAGCCACCAATGGAAATGCGAGTCCGCCGTATTGGTCTGGAAAGCGGGGGATCCAGTCTGAGATGAAGGCTTCGATTACATTGCTCGCAAGGCCAGCCATAACTGCGTGGGAACCATCCTGTTGCTGAAAATCCTTCCTATTTGGGATCAAGACGAGCTCTCGAGGTCTGCACCGGTCGAGATGCAAAACAGCTTGTACAGCTAAGAAGTCCGTCAATAGATACCTCCAAGTATGCGCACTACTTCTTGCGTTCCAGCCACCAAGCTCTCGTTTGCACATCCAACATGAAGAGTCGGTCATTCTCAGCAAGTAAATCTGATGACTCACGAGTCTGGTGATCACCCAGGAATAGTTTTTCGTCAAAGTTCGGGCCCGCACATCCGCTCGGGCCGTTACAATTATCTCGAGGTGCGGCTAGGTTATATCTTCATGTTTGGTGTGAGATGGCAGCAGGAAGTTGGGTCGGGGGACCTGAACGAGGGGGGGCGCTGGCGTGATACCCTCACAACACGGCCCTGGAATGATCTAGCAGGTCCGCCACCTGTGGCCTTGTGGAATACACCACCTCTGTATCCGTCGTTCCCTGAATCTTAACCCTCAAAGCCTCGATCTCCCGTGTAAAGGTGCCTACCTCCCATTGAAACTGAGCAAGCTCGGTTTCCAGCATGTGGATCCGATCGTCTGCGAGCCCAAGAGTAGGTGCTGAAATGCGGGTGTCTAACACCACCATCCGCCTTCCGAGACCATTCACCCGCGCTAAAATTAAATCTTGCCTATCCGTCATTGCATCTACCCGTGTTAGTAGTTCGGGGATGCCAGGTGATGCAGTCCGCGGCAGCCATGCCGGAGTCGGTGCGGACGGAGGCTATATAGGTTGGGTCTGCTGTTCTGCCGAAACCGCCCTCGGTGGTGTAGTTGACTATTATCCCCGTTCAATGTGAGAGTTCTTGTAATTACAAAACGGCTGATTTTTTGCTTTTCCACCTGAGCACGCGGAAGGGCGCGGACCGTCGTCGATGACGGTAGACGCACGGCGTTTCTTTTTAATCGGTGGCTCGTCCACATCGTTGGTTTCGGCGGCAGGCGACTCATCTCTCCATCGGGGGCTCCTCCGTACGTGGAAGATTTCGACGTGCGGGCGTGTTTGTGCTGGGTGCCTTCTTGGAACGCCTGGTGGTCGATGGTGCGCGACGACGGGTAGCTCGCGTACATCCAATTTTCCTCTTCTTGCACGGGTCACATACCCCCCTATCTGTGCTGCGCGTGCAAACTACCATGCGAGAGATACATGTCCCACACAATTCGGGATCGGGGGGAGGTGTGGTTCGAGCGGAAACTTGTGCACGGCCGCAGTTTCTGACCTTTTTTATGCAGACGTACCTGCCCCAGCGCTATCGTCCTCGTCAATATCGCGCGGCTGAGGTCGGGATGGGGAGCGGGGGCGCATACTTGAGCGACTGGGTGTTGATTGAGGCCGTCCACATTTCGTCGACCGTCCATGAACCGGCTTCACATCTTCTTCTTCAACATCCATCAGCTCGTCAACTTCTCCCCTACACTTGCCAGTTCACTCTCCCTGTCGTCGTTCAAAGCGCGAATACTTGTATGTTCAAGGGCGTCCATCACCCGGCCAAGCGACGACGCAATTGGTTGGAGCAAACCTTCCTGGCGATTCTCTGTGGACCGTTGCTCGACCGTGAGCAACCACGGATGTGTGCGTGGTTCCATTGTGGCAACGGATTCTGTGGAGTTCCGACGTTCTCAGAGCAGTAGAGGTATCCTTTCGACGCCAATTAGCATGTGAGGGATGACGTCCGTATTTTTGATGATCGGCCCGACGGATTCCTATGTATGTTGGACGTTTGACGTAAGATATGCAGTACGTGAGTTAACAGCCACGTGCCAGTGCCTCCCTGATCTCCCCATCAAACCTTCCCTCCAACTTTCCAATCGTTCCGCCCTCGTCAGTTGGTCCGTGGAGATGACGCGTCGGTCGGAAATTGCGAGGATGCGGTTGACTGGTTTCTTGAGCTCTGCGGAGTTTTTGACGGACACTGTTGAAGACGTTTGGAGGAGATCGTTGCTCGAGGATTAGTGGGTATGATACGCAGCCGCAGGAACGATAGTTAACAATGTGGTGGAAGAGGTGCGCTTCCGCAAATATTCCCACGCATTGACGGCATCAAGGTTATGTGTCTACTTATGTTTAGTAAGCGACAAGTAAAACCTCACCTCACCGTTCAATTGCATAATAGAATGTAGTACGTGTGTTTCGGGCTGCTTAGGATACTTGGCATAGCTAAGTGAACAATCATACAACTATAATATAATTGATGTCATCTGAGATGGTCCTCAGTCAACAATCGCTGTGGCACATATAATATAGCCCACCCTCTCTGTAGAAACGACGTTCTCTCCACATGGCTTACTGTGCCCGTACGTTGGCTCTTCCAACATGCATACTGCATCCATATCTAACTAACCTAACCTATTACGGCGGTGGGCCCCCTTTTCTCGATTTAACAGCATTTCTCATTCTTCAGATGTTTCACCTTTGGAGTGTGTATAATGTATGAGCTCCATGGCGGATTTAGTTGGGGTTGCAATTCGATCTACCAAAGCATTGGTAGCTTCTCAACAATAAGTACATGAAGATTGGTATAGTATAGTCACAAAGGAATTCAAAAGCATGTACATGGCTCGAACAAAAGTAGCTGACCACGGTATTCAAGTAATGCTGATCAAACGAGCCGTTGCAGCAATGCGAAAGTTGGTTGGAATGACCATATGCCTGCATATTCAAAGGTTACTTGGGCACTATATGTGGGGAAACACCTACTCGTAGTGGGTTTGAACGTCATGCCCCTCCATCACAAGGACGTCTCCCTAGGCCGGAACGTGGTTGAGTATTATAAGTCCAGTATGGAAGCTGCACACCTACATGGCAAAGGATAAACGACAGGGCGTCCTCCTTTTTTTGATTGGAACCCTCGGTTGTTCGGCAGTGGCGAAACCTCATCTTTGCGGAGGAACCTAACGACAGGGAGGCGATTACAGGCCCAACGCCCCTCTCATCGTCGCTGTGGAACTATGTGACCATTTTCGAGACATTCAAATCAGTAGTCAATTTACGGACCGACATCTTCTGGTTTTCGAGGTAGGCTGCAGTGAGGACTTCGTTGAACCGTGTATCTGGTTTTACTACCAGCTTCACCCTCTCCTCGATTAAATTCAGTGCATCTCGGACACAGCTTGGTGCTTCGGCAAGTGAAACGGTGCCTGTCGTGGCTCCCACGTACTGTGTGGATCATCAGTGATTCAACATGCGGACCGGATAGCATAAGTACATTGTATGGCTCTCCGGCTGTGTGACGCGTCAGATGGTCTTTGGAGGAATTCTACGACTCACAATTATGGGAGAAATATTGGGATAGCAAGGTTCCTCGCACTATACTGGATTTACACAAAGTGCTGATACAATGCCAAAGAGCTGACCTTTATGCTGAGAGGTGTTAGCACAGATGACACCAGCCAACCAGTGAGTCTCACAGTTTTTAGGGGGTATCTCTGAAGGTCCAATTGACCGCAACTTGCCTGTTGTTGGTAGTCTTGGAATATTCTATCTGCTTCTCCATTCACCAGAGGGGTACCGGAGATGATATGTATCTTGCCTCTAGACACTTGATGAAACCAAATGAAAGTCACGTATGAGTTACATACCGGTTGGAAGGTAAGATAAGCGTCTCGATTTTTATCGACCTCTCAATACCGTCCAAATCAATCAACGCGGGCACAACATGGCTAATGCCTATTGGATAGGCCGGGGTTATGTCATAGAAAAGTTGAGCAGTGGTGGCTGACACCCACAGGAATCCTTCGCGATGTTAACCTGCGGCTTGGGTGAGTCCGGGTGGCCACATTCGCTTGCGCTGCAGATCTCCCATTCTACCGGTTTCCGATTCTTGGAAAGTTAGTACATGTTCAGTTCTTCCTGCTTAGTGAGGTGCGTCGTGCGTCTGAAAACGTACATGACAATGAGAACATTCCCAATATTCCCATTTAAATCTGCCAGTTGCTGAGTCTAGAACTACATTTGACGTCATGTGAAAACCCACCGACTGGAAAGTCGACCGCAAAGGGAACAATGCTAACCCTGGCAATATTGATTCGATGGACCGAAGACAGGAATTACAGAAGGCAGGTCTCTGAATGTCCTGGGTTTCAGCCTCAAGAAATCCTCAGAGTATTTGAGCTCTCTCCCGTTGGTTTTCCAAAACTCCTTGCACTCGGGATGCAAACACATCCCACACTGTGTGTAAACGCAAGGACTTTCGTAGTAGTAGTCTACCTGTTGCGGTACATAAATATAGAAATTCTCTCTCTCTCACATAATTTCGTGAGTAACCATCCCACTATGTGACACGCAGCACAAGCGGAAGGCACAGTATGTAGGAAAGGAACCCACCTCCAACGCATCCGACAACCCTTCCTTCGTGAACGGTTTCGGTAATACGTCATGATCTCGGCCGGACGCGAATTGCTTGTCATCGAGATAATAGCCGTAATGTAGTCGAATTGGCGAATCAACGACGTTGCAGATATACCGTCCATCTCGGGCATTACAATGTCCTAAAGCCATCGCAATTGCAAAACATGTCAACAGCCGACCCCAACACACACCACCACGCGCAGTAGACAACTCACCATCAGCACCAAATCATACTTCTCCAAGTTCATTTTGTTCACTGCCCCTACTCCATCCACCGCCACGTCAATCACGCACCCAAGCACCTGCAAAAACTTGCTGTTCAGTCGCCGACTCACGGCATCGTCGTCGACGGGAAGTACGCGTGGTGGGACTGCCCATCCGAAAACCTCCTGACTCGCAATTTCTGTCCTCCACCAGACGAAGATGAGCAGTGCCGGAGGTCCCTGATTAAAGTTCCCGGACTCCGGGGTTCGTGGGCGTAGGTTGAACAACTTCTAAGGTCTGCAAATGCAGCTTTGAGCCCGTGTAAGCAGTGTAAGGTCCTGTGGCTGTGCTGACGCATTTCCCATTTCGGTAATAGGCTGCACACGTGGCGTTCTGCCTCTACGGTATGTACCTTGCGAGGAGGCACCTCCTGCTTCCAGTAAGCATTCGCAGCATTCCAGAGGTGTTTTGAGGGGTGATGATATGGCAAAATGGTAATGCCGAGTTGCATAGCGCGCTTGCAGGCTCTCAGTCAAAAGTTACTGTCATTTTTAGGATTCACTTGATTCTTCCGTGAGGGCGAGGGCCCTTGAAGGTCCTAGGGTTGTGTGTGAAGCTTTTTAGAGGTGAAATTAGTGGCGCAGGTAAGCTGTCAGACCGTGTGCATCTGGTACTTAGTGTGTTGACTCCAACTGTCAGCTAACATTGATTTTCTGACTCCATGCGAGTTGATGAACTGCTGTCTAATCGTATCCTTGAACCCGCCTCTGGTTCCATATCAATTACCATTGGGCGTTTTTCCAGGTATGGTAAGTCTGATGGTGCTTGGATCGAATCTGCTCAGCTTCGTTGCTGTTGACTTGAGATTCACACTACATCCCCACCCAGTTCCACCACACTTGAGCACGTCCACTCCTAGACCTCACGCAGGGAATTCCATGTTGAAGCTGTGATTGGGTACTCTGATGTGGCCGAGGTCCTTTTGCCTCCCTCAATCTTCGACTCAGCGATGGCACTGTCACATATCAAGAGTGGCATGTTGGCCACACTAATCTCGAGGAAAAATATGTCCGGTGCACCGGAGGGTGCTGACGACGCCTTGGCCGAATATTGTGCTCAGGCAAAAGCACAATCTCACGCAATGGTGGCAAATCAGAGAAGGGTTGGGTATGTCGCTGATGGGCCTGACTGGTCCAATTCCATTCGCGATTTGAAGGTCGCTTTAAAGCAAAGGGTTTGGTACGATTTATCTACACAATTTATGTGATCATGTCTCATGAAGAGTTTGGCAGGTCGCTTGCAGGATATGGGTTAATGGGACAGCCGACGTTATAGCCAAGTTTTCGAGCCTTCTGATGCACTAGGAGCCGTGTTTTCAGTTGGGCATTTGGTAATACTGCATTGTGTCTTTGCGGTCGGGAAGGAGGATGGTGAGCCTGTTTATTGGTAGGTGGGTGGGCAGTGGGCGAGTTCGTTGGCAAGCAGGGCAGGTGAGAAGTGGAGCGGGGGCAGGTTTATTGGTAGGTGGGCAAGCAGTTGCGGCGGTGCGAGGGCGGTTTGGCGAGCGCCATCTCCGAGTGTATTTCTACATTACCTTGCTTGCAAGGTTTCTGTTCAGCCATAATTGCGTGGGAACCGGTGTTCACAGTTTTGGTCCCCTGTGGTGTATGCCTCCTTCAGCGAGCTTCAGCACTCGTGCTTGACTGTGGGGTTCGGCCGTGTAGATTGGGAGTAGTACATGTTGTATGTTGGCTGATTCTACATGATGGTTGTGTAAGCACCTCCTCCTTCCTCTTCACTGCTGTCCACCACACCACTGTTTCCACCTCCAGCACCGTTAGGCGGTCATCCTCTGCAGGTAAGCTGGGGAGTGGCTGCTTAGGAATAGTTTCTCGCCGAAATCTCTAAGTAATCGGATTGTATCCGGCCTGAGCTCCTTGACAAAGCCACGCGCAGAACCAGCTCTTTCCCTCTGGTCTGTATGTGGCTGACCTTTTTGATCCAAGGCTGGTCTGTTGTTTGCTGCATCACAGGTACTTGTAATTGACTGTTAACCGTAACGGAACCATATTCACCCCCATGATAGGTTGCCTGGGATTGGATGGCATGGTCTTTCTCTGTCAGCCAGACAGGTATAGATAACTCGTTGCCATGTGATGGTCATGGATGATCACACGAAATATGGGATATCCCCCGAACAGTGAGATGAGTGGTGATGGTTTTGGTATCACTTAGAGGCTACGACGGAGTAATAACATCCTTTAGAATTGCAAGATGCACAATGGAGTAGCACAGTGGTCTTCCGGTCGTATGATGATGTGCCCGCACACGCCGCCACCTCAGCTATCCGTGTTGCTTCCGTGCTGACTAAGCTCTATGCGACTGCTCGTCCTCCCTCGACGATGCCCCCCTCAAACCGGGTTGCAGACCCAGATAACTATCTGCGCTTTCACTCGGTTTCCTGTCCTTCATTTAGTGCAGTAGCGTACTAATTATTCCTTACCAAGCCTATACTTGAATGTGCTTTCATTTTACTCATGAGTTTTGGTACCAAAAAAAAAAACAGGAAGTATAGACAGCGCAAGTACTATTGAAAGTGCCCAAAAATGCAGCCCTTCGTGTTTTTGCACTTCCTCCCATATTCTTTAAAAAATGCGGCGAGAGTACAAAAAATGCGGCAGGGCCAAAAAAAACGGGGTAAAAAAACGCGGTAGGTGCAAAAAAACGCGGCGGAATAAATGTGCAGATTTACAGCGGTTTTCAAAAGTATGCGGAAAAGTCATTTTCAAAAGTCAGCTGTCGGAAACAGCCACAGGAGGACCCCGGAAGCACCTAAGCCTGCACTGCACACGAAAAATGCGATATCTCCTGAACGGCTGGGAGTATTGGGATGCAGGTACTATCAACGGAAAGCTATCACTCAGTAGTATATACATGTAGAAAAGCGAAAAGTATAGTGCAGAAATGAATGAGGTACAGGGTACAAATTTATATACCTCCAGTTGGTATGAAAAATAGAATAACTCTGGAATGGAGAACATGTGCATTCCGTATTTGATATTGTCTAGTAGGTAGAAATGAGTACACCAAGGTCTGCAAAATGCAAAAGGTTTGGTGGGGAAATGGAGGAGATACAGACCAAATATGAAGGGGGGAGGGGGACAATGATGTGTCAATCAACAACCACTGGTGAAACACTCTAAAAAATCAGAGGAGAAGGTGGAGAGATGGTGTAGTACATGAATAACAAAGAATGGAGGGAGTATACACACCCAGTCCCAAGATATTTGCAAAACCATCTGATAGTGCCCCTGTCCCAAAATCAGGCTATATCTCCAGAATACCTGAGGTGGCAGCAATGTAAGATGCCCCATTTGAAAGCCCTCAGCAGGTAGTACAAAGCTTCCACCTTTTCCTCTGATTTTTTAGAGTGTTTCACCAGTGGTTGTTGATTGACACATCATTGTCCCCCTCCCCCCTTCATATTTGGTCTGTATCTCCTCCATTTCCCCACCGAACCTTTTGCATTTTGCAGACCTTGGTGTACTCATTTCTACCTACTAGACAATATCAAATACGGAATGCACATGTTCTCCATTCCAGAGTTATTCTATTTTTCATACCAACTGGAGGTATATAAATTTGTACCCTGTACCTCATTCATTTCTGCACTATACTTTTCGCTTTTCTACATGTATATACTACTGAGTGATAGCTTTCCGTTGATAGTACCTGCATCCCAATACTCCCAGCCGTTCAGGAGATATCGCATTTTTCGTGTGCAGTGCAGGCTTAGGTGCTTCCGGGGTCCTCCTGTGGCTGTTTCCGACAGCTGACTTTTGAAAATGACTTTTCCGCATACTTTTGAAAACCTCTGTAACGCCATAGTCCATGCTTCCTTCCGTGCTGACTAAGCTCTATGCGACTGCTTGTGCTCCCTCGCGATGCCTCCCTCAAACCGGGTTGCAGACCCAGATAACTACCTGCACTTTCACTCGGTTTTCTGTCCTTCATTTAGCACACCCAAAAAGATTTCCGTCTTCATTTAGTGCAGTAGCGTACTAATTGTTCCTTACCAAGCCTATACTTGAATGCGCATTCATTTCACGCATGAGTTTGGTACCAAAAAAAAAGCAGGGAGTATAGACAAAGCAACTATTGAAAGTGCTCAAAAAATGCAGCCCACTGCGTTTTTGCACTTCCTCCCATATTCTTTAAAAAAGGCGACGGGAGTACAAAAAACGCGGCAGCGGTACAAAAAACGCGGCAGAGGTACAAAAAACGCGGCAGAGGTGCAAAAAACGCGGCGGGGTACAAAAAACGCGGTAGGTGCAAAAAAAAACGCGGCGAAATAAATGTGCAGATTTAACGTCATTGGCAGGAACCATGTTTCATCGATTTTATCTATGATCTTCGTGAGCATCCGATGAAACATGAGCCAATTTGGTCAGTACTCTTTCGGGGCGCTTAACTGGGTATGTTCTTACCTCCACCATAGCAACGGCTCTCCTCAGATTCTCCTCGCGTAAACCCCCGTTATTGTGTATGGGTGATCGTGAAACGTGTCAAAAATAGTTTCACAATCCTTCACCACACTCTTCAGAGTGTCACCGTTGAGGGTTAGTATGTCCCAACGAAAGCGGTCGCCTTCCCATGCCTCCCCAAACCGTTCCTGTGCGTCTTGCCAATCTTTACCCCTCGTCAGCAGCTGGTCGTTGTTGTATACAAAGGGCAGCTACGTACCGAATTGCTCTTTTGACAATATGTCCCCAGCCCACAAGTCCGTTGTGGGATTCTTCTTCTGCCATATAATCAGTGCGGATGGTTCGTGTCGACCCACGTAAAACTCCTCATGCATGTACGACTCGAAGAATTCGACTCGACCGGGGGGAGTAGAATTTGTCGCGGTGGAAAGGCGCTGTCGGATCCAGTGGAAAACAGAGTTAAGATACACTGCATTGCAGCGGACACTATCGGCAACGTGGTCCGAGAATGAGTCCAAGATGTTGTCGTTTAGCAGTTTATGATATATTCCTCTTCGCCACAGGAAGCGGCAGATAAGCTCCCAATAGTGCATTGGGGCAGTGGTGACTACCGTAGACGTCAAGATATCACTTATCTCTACATGGTCTCCCGAAATCTTTGCCACCAGGTTGAGTTGTAGGAAACTCTGAATATCAAGGGTAGAGGCGCCACGGAAAGGAAACAAGGAACCAATTGGGAAATCTGATTCGTCTGCGTCAACCTCCAATGGTGCCCAGTGGGAAGAAGATTCGACAAGAGATTGTTCGCCTGCCATCGTGCTTCGTGGAGGGAGGGAAGCGGAACTTGAAGGATCACACCGCATTTATACAGGGTGCAGCCGCGCTTAGTCAGCGGAGCAAACGCATTTGCAGTGGCAGTGCTGCACAGCCGCTGCAAATTTTCCGGAATCAAACTGACATCATACACCACATTTTATGTCTCCGGGCTGGTGAGGTATTACTTATGTAATGCCTACACGAACCGCGGACGAACCGCGGACGAACCGCGGACGAACCGCCGATGAACCAACACGCAGGACCAATTCCAGCTCCCGATTGCTCTACTGTCAAATATTAATGTCGCAAAATATTTTCTGCGGGAGTTCTCCCCTTCGGAGGTGTTCTTACAGCGGTTTTCAAAAGTATGCGGAAAATCCATGTTCAAAAGTCAGCTGTCGGAAACAGCCACACGAGGACCCCGGAAGCACCTAAATCTGAACTGCACATGAAAAATGGGATATCTCTGGAACGGCTGGGAGTATTGGGATGCAGGTACTATCATTGGAGAGCCATCACTCAGTAGTGTATATGTGTAGAAAAGCAAAAAGTGTAGTGCAGAAATGAATGAGATACAGGGTACAAATCTATATACCTCCAGTTGGCATGAAAGATAGAATAACTCTGGAATGGAGAACATGTGCATGGTGTATTTGGTATTGTCTAGTAGGTAGAAATGAGTACACCAAGGTCTGCAAAATGCGAAAGGTTTGGTGGGGAAATGGAGGAGATACAGGCCAAATATGAAGGGGGGGAGGGGGACAATGATGTGTCAATCAACAACCACTGGTGAAACACTATAAAAAATCAGAGGAAAAGGTGGAATCTTTGTACTAACTGCTGAGGGCTTTCAAATGGGGCATCTTACATTGCTGCCACCTCAGCTATTCTGGAGATATAGCCTAGTTTTGGGACAGGGGCTCCATCAGATGGTTTTGCAAATATCTTGGGACTGGGTGTGTGTATTCCCTCCATTCTTTGTTATTCATTTACTACACCATATCTCCATCTTCTCCTCTGATTTTTTATAGTGTTTCACCAGTGGTTGTTGATTGACACATCATTGTCCCCCTCCCCCCCTTCATATTTGGCCTGTATCTCCTCCATTTCCCCACCAAACCTTTCGCATTTTGCAGACCTTGGTGTACTCATTTCTACCTACTAGACAATACCAAATACACCATGCACATGTTCTCCATTCCAGAGTTATTCTATCTTTCATGCCAACTGGAGGTATATAGATTTGTACCCTGTATCTCATTCATTTCTGCACTACACTTTTTGCTTTTCTACACATATATACTACTGAGTGATGGCTCTCCAATGATAGTACATGCATCCCAATACTCCCAGCCGTTCCAGAGATATCCCATTTTTCATGTGCAGTTCAGATTTAGGTGCTTCCGGGGTCCTCGTGTGGCTGTTTCCGACAGCTGACTCTTGAAAATGGATTTTCCGCATACTTTTGAAAACCGCTGTAATAGTTAATTGGACGGTGATATACACCGACCCTCTTGGGCAGCCTACCTGCGCTAGATTCTGAATGCATCGGACTCGCAAATGACATGTTTATGGGCTCAATGCTCTTTGACCAGGGCAATCGAAGAGGGCTCAGATGCCATCACAATCCAATTGAATACGACGACGGATGTGACTACCAATCAGAATTCATATAATGATGCTACACCAACTTATTTCTTCGAACCAGCTTCCCCTTGACGCCCTCTTCGTCTTCTCTTCACTATATTGCAAGGGTGACATGAGTGGATAGTAAATGTAAGTTACTTGTGGGATCACTCACACTTCACCTCTGGGTTGGTAAGGCCGAAATACTTTGCAGCTGCATCTGCGAGGACCTGCCATTCGCTTTCTGCTACGTTGGCGACGTCAAATTGATAAGATAACCCAGACCAAACTGGGTCGTTCACGTCTGCAGAATCATAGAAGGTCCTCCAGTCTGTGAGTGCACATTAGTCGAAATAGAACATTCATTTAGACCAAGTGAAGTGTACCCAGAGTGGTGACATCAACTGTGGTCATAATTTTGTCGGGATTATGCTCCCTCCACACATTCCCTCTGTTGTGTTCATGCCTACCGACAAAGTAGTCGACCGAGAGGTACAAATCGAAGAGACTTGACCGCCAATCATTCCCTTGTGACCTTCGTGCTTCGACGAACAGGCCTTCGATCATGGCATCTAGGTAAGATATGTAACGTTGAAGGCGCGTGGGCAGGCCCACAGCCAGGGAAAGCTTGTCCGCTTGCTTCTCCACGCCAATGAAGAGCCGATGACGCCAGATGAAGCGTCTCACATGCTCGTAGTAGTAGCTCGGAACGTCGAAAGGGTCACAGGCGAATGTATTGTAGTCGGTGTTCATCGCTTGTACAACGAACTTGTCACCTTCAGGGGGAAGCGCCATATACCTGATGAGATCAATGAGTTGTAGTTCATCGCGAGGAGGCGGGTCTACTGGGAAGAATAAATCGATCATGGTGTTGGTCAACCTGCAAAAAATAACTGTACGGTGCGACAGGTCGGAGATTGCCACTACTCGGGAACTGCCGCCGAAAGCTTATTATACTTACTTATGTTTTTAGACAGTAATCCGCATATATGTTTACACAATGCAGTCAGTGAAATTTAGCCGGTCCTAAATGCTGGGCGAAACTTCAAATAAATTATCAAAACACGATCAGGGACAGAACTTGATGGTTTGCGAAGAAACCTTCACGTTAAATCTAGGTTTGGGTATGCAAACGATAGGTTTTACCTGCAGGCCAAACAGAATATTCTAGACCTCAAGACAACGCCCAGCTCAGGAAACGGAAAGAGAGCGATATGCTCACATTAGCAGGCTAAGCCCTCACAGGCGTCCGGGAATTTTGTGGATTGAAGTAACTTGCTAGACAGTCTTCTAAAGCCCCCTCCACCACACAAGATGTGATAAAAATCTGTAGAATCTGTAGGATACTTAGTTTTGACTAAGTAGGAACTACAGTAATATGGGAATTGCAAGTGCGCGCTATGCGCTTGTGTGGTGCGGTGGCCATGCAGCACACCGGTTGTAAACTCCAACACTCCCCCTCAAGCAGTAGTGGGTAGTGGATACTCGGAATAATAAAAGATAGGTAAAAGAATAATACCTGTATGAAACAAATTCGCAGAGGTCGGGCTCGGCTTCGAGTTCAAGGTGCAGCACTTCGTGTGCACGTGCGTAATTGCCGGATTTGGGAAGTCGCGCCAGGCTCGTGGCCCGAGCGTCGTCAGATCTGCACGCACTGACGCACTGTCGCCTTCGAACGACTCTAGGGACTCCGTTTCGGCATTTCGCGCCCTGGAATTTTGTACATAACTTCCGTGTGTCGTATGAAGCGTTTAGTAGCCATATGCATTATTGATACGAGCCTGGGACTCTACAAATGCATCGGATCCATCATACCCGTGAGCCAATCATACAGGGTCGCCGCCAAGGTGTCAGCAAGGATGCCATGCGCACCATCTGGCATGGAGCCCATCCACAGGCTAGTGGTGAGACTCCGTTCCACCTCATTTACGAAATACATCAAGCGGCCATTTTCCATGCCAATCCCAATATCCAACCTGCAAAATATGGAAATTGAGACCGGACCACTTGCTGATGCCTTCTCAGTCAGCACCAGGTGCTTCCAAGTATCCAGGGTAAAGGCTTCAAACTCCTCCTTTGCATGGTTCCTTTGGTCAGTCGTCCCCTCGTCTGGGTTGATGACTTCCATTGGGGTAATGTCTGAGCTCAGGATCTTTGCTCTGAAATAATGACCGTGGCATCATGATGAGCGTCTTGACACCAGTCTATGAGCCCACACTTACTGCAACTCATCCAGTGACCAATATCCCTGTACCTGGCGACCATGCCAGCTACCGTTACCTGTGCGATATGTATGAACCACCTGTACGATCTTTCCGCCCACGATGTAGACCCTCCACTCTCCGAGCTTGGCCAGAAATGGCACATGCTGCTGTGCCATCCATATCTCCCCCGCTGGAGCCTGGGACATCAGGTACGACCACGTCCTCATTCGTGCGGCGTCGGGCATGATGACATGGGCAGAGCAGTCACTCTGAGATCTCTTGAGAACAGTTCCTTGCGGGATGGTGTCCCCAGTGTTGAGTCTCGTCGTAACTGGAGGACAAGAGGGAACCTGGCTTTCGGCGATTGCGGCGAGGTCAGCGATGACAGGAAACTTCCACCCAGCACGCTTTAGCTCCCTGGCTGGGGGCCACATGATGACGTTTCGGATCGTCTTGAGGTTGGTAGCCAACCTTTCTATATCGGAGACGTCCTTCCACCCATACGCGGCTGAGGATCTGCGACCATTATTATTATGGGATGAAAGTTATGCCATCCGAGTGTGGCACGATTCTCACCTGTAATCGATGGTATAGTCGATCCCCCCCAGAAGACAATCCTGTCGGGAAAGCTCCGCGACGACGTCTTTATCAAATTCCAAGATGCCATCTCGAAAGCGCTCCCATGACATATAGGACACCAGGAACATCGACTCATCCAAAACTGCGGAGAGTCTCGCTGCGACCCATAGCTGTTAACCATTATGTAAGCTACTTAGTGAGAGACTGGCACGATGCGAACCCATTCGGATATATAGACCTTCACGAGACCTGCCTTGGATCGGCCACCAGGCCTCCTAAAGATATATCCAGGTAATGCCCCCTCTAGTTTCTCGTAGGTCTTGGCAGTTATCGTGCGTAGAGCATACCCCAGATTTCTTTCACATTCGGATAAGGAGCAGCACCGGCGGGAAGGATCAGGGATATATATGACTTTGAACTGCCTCCCTTTCCGATGCCCTCTGTCGGGATCCAGGCCTTGGAGGGAACCGGAAAATTGACTGAACTCGCTCGTGGACCGGGAGTAAGATGCAACGGATGTCATTCCGAGGCCTTGGTATGGGAGATGCTCCATTTCCAGGGCTCCCCCGATAAGGTGGTCATCTGCATGGTCAGTGGGAATGGGGGCGCCCTCGGAGCCCGGAACAGAGAGGATGGGGGCTTGGACTGAGGTTGAGGCCCAGGCTTCTGCATCGACATCAATCGCATCCAATTGGTCCAATATCATCCCATACATCTCTAGAAGTTTGCTTTTGGATATCTTCAGCTCATGTGCGAGAGAATCATCGTCCATCCCTTTTTTCCGACGGATTTCTGGGACATGTTTTTCTAGGTCTTCACGTGTGGCCGGAATAGCCTTTTGCTTGCCAACGGCTCGGTTTCTGCAGTTGTACGCTGGGCATGTGACATTGCAGTTGGGATGTAAAGCTACCCTTGCGATGTGGCGTGCACAAGAAGCGCCTTCTTTCCGCCATAGCAGACTTTGGGTGAGCCTGCTAACGCATCCACCATCCACACAGGTATGGGGGCATAGCTCGAAACCTCGCCTCGGTATGCGCGGCACGGTAGTTGTTCGCATTGTTGTGTAGTCCGTGGTTTTCGGCGGGTAAAGACGAAAGGGAAGACGTATTACTGTACCCTTAGGGTGGATGTCAGAAAAAGTACTAGTGAACGGAGTGATGCCATGCTTACGCTACCTAGGTTGTGGGCTACCAAGAGTGTTTTGTTGAATTGAATTACATGCATTAGGTAATATATATAGAAGTTACTCACGTACGGAGAACTTTACACTTGGAAGTGCCGCTCCCAGCGGCTACAACCTTGCTTGTCATCAACACACGTATACAATCACACAGCTACTAGTTGAATATCCGCTGTCTGTAGCCATATCCAAAGTTGCATTTATTACCTTGCTTTTCAAGCAAGGTCTCTCCAAACCCGAAATACCATGGGAATTCAGGGACGTTCGACAGAATAATTTTCCTTGTATGGAGGCGTGGGAATACAGGTATGGATTTCCGCACGGGTGTGATAATCACCCTGCTCGAATCCAGGCAAGTTTCTGCAATGCCGTGCGGTTTCTGACATTTGTTGGAGTGTATTGCATTGGTGGGTTCTTTGTTAGTTTCTGTCGCACCATAACCCTAGCGCATGCAGTCCAAATGTAATATTTGTTCATTTGCTGGAATATGGGTACGACTTTTCGTATGGAGTGTACCGCCCTGCTCGAAAGGTAAGTTTCTTCAACGCCGACTCGCTTTCCCATCAACAAGCAACGTTTCTGCCGCCTCCTCCCGAGTTTCTCCAGCACGGAGAGACTGGCTGTATACAGAGCCCTCTATCTTCCTTGTCCAGGGATTCTGCATGGTCACAAGTTTTTCTTTGATCACGTGGACGTTTTGTCGTAGCTAGTGAGCTTGCGATCTTGTGCAGAGAGAACAGGGCCGATATCGATGATCGGATTCGTAACGATCACGTGTTGCTTGGATAATCTGAATGCTAGGATTTAGATTATCCCCTTTTCCTCGCTTCTCCTCCTTGTTCGCACTTTTGCTCTCTTGCGCATATACCTTTACAACTCTTTCTCTGTACGTATTCAATGTCTGCTCCACCCGCTGGCCTACCCTTTGTGTCGAACCCGGTTCCTACCGTCCAACCTTCTACGCTCCCCTCCCCACCTACGACCATTCCTGTCGTTCCGCCAGTTGCACGACCTGTCACCCCCCCTCAGAACACCACTGCGGCACCTTCTGTCAACTCTGGCACTTTTAGCCGCATATATTCTTCTTTCTCCCAATTCGAAGGCCTCTATCGACGGCCTCATTGACAAAGAGCGGGTTTCTTCTTCTTCTCATTGGTCTAATGTTCGACGCGTTCTTCCTTTTGATCTGGATGATAATGCCCCAGTCATAACTCCGGACGCATCTGTTCCTGTTTCCAACCTCATCAATAATCTCGCTGATGCTGGATTTCACGTTCCTCTCACTCTGTTCTCTCGAGAATCCCTTCTCAAATTGAAGAACCAACCTTTGGCGATTAAGACTGTTAAGGTCCATCAGAATGGTCAGAACGTTTATATTCTGGATTCCAGCCGATTTCCCCCGGAATCAGAGATGCGTCCTCTCAATTGGTATTCAGCTTGGGAACGTTACTTGGAATGGATCGGCGCTCGCCAAGGCCACATTCAGAAGCGCATGTGGTCATCTCATTTTCCCTTTCTCGCCCGCAAAGACAGGTTTGCAGAGTACTTTCCTGCTATCCTACTCTTCGACATCGAAATCCGCTCCTCCGCTGCAACCGACCCTGACTTTTCTCTCGATCTCGAGCAATACAAATCTCGTTTCTTGCAGCATCAAATTTGCTCTATGCGCTCGTCCCCACCGGCAGACTCATCTTCAGACAAACCCTCTGCACCTCGTTCTCAGCGCTTCAGCCCATATGATCGCAAATCTCGTCGTGATGCTGCTGATGATTCCTTTCATAATGGCCAACGATCTTCCCCTACCTGTCTCATTTGTCTCCGCCCCGGTCACAAGTTCTCTGCGTGCACTGAAGAGGTCACGCGGAAAGGCCAACAAACATTCACGAAACACCGAGATGGCAAACTTGTTCGTCGAGACAACAACAGTCCCGTCTGCTTCTTTTTCCAACTCACACTCGCCAAGAAGCCCTGTCGAGAAAATCATCCTGACCAGCACATTTGTGCCGTCTGTGGATCTCGAGATCACGGCTCCTCCAACCATAAATCCACTTGAGTCTGGTTCTTCTCCTCCTTTCTTGCGCCTTTCCGATCTCTTCCCGCCTCGCCATGTCTTCTCAGGTTTCTCACGGCCGTCTCATTCTTGTTACGACGCCGACCCAGACTTTTGCCGCATCATCACTCCATACTCATCAACAGCCTTCAAGTCCACTCTCCGGGAACTTAACTTATTTGATCAATATCCTGACTTGCCAGACAAACTAAAATATGGCTTTCCCATCGGTAATTTGCCACCTTTAGTCGCATCGTACATCCCCCCCAATCATTCTAATATCTCGGAACACCGAGACGCCATCCGTGAATATATCGACGATGAACTTCGTCTAGGCCGTTTCTCTGGACCTTTCACCTCTGCTCAATTATTTCACGAAATTGGTCCTTTCCGCTCATCACCGTTTCAAGTCGTGGTTAAGCACGTGGCTGAAGGCTTGCCTCCCAAAATTTGTGTATGCCGCAATCTTTCTTTCAAAGGCTCTCCACGTCTTTCCATAAATGATCAAATCAACTCCGATGATTTTCCCACCCGTTGGGGTTCAGCTGAAATCGCTGCCTCTATTGTCAGTATCTTCCATCCTTTGTCTTGCAGTACAGTCTTTCTTCGGTGACCTTTGCCGGATGGGCACGTTCTCTTGGCGTGTTCCAGGACGTTTGAAGGTTCCGTTTCCTCGCTATCACATGTACACCTTCTCGTTCGGGCTATCTTCTAACGATGTTGTGCATCGTTCGCCCTTCTCTCTATCTCCATCTTCCTTTTCATATTGCTCATCACTGTCCGAACGCAGATCGCGCGTTCTCCGCCTGGCACTCAGGCTGCCTCGCTTGACATCGAAGCAGCATATCGCGCTCCGATCCTCCCCGACCACAAATGTTTCCTGGTTGTCATGTTCGATGACGAACTCTTTTTAGATCACGTTCTCCCATTCGGTCTTTCACCGGCGTCTGGTCTCCAAGGCGAAGTGGCTGATGCCATCATCGATATCTGGGATGCCATTCTTATTGGTCCTTCCATCAAATGGGTCGACGATTTTAATCTTTTTCGCTCCCCATCCCCCTCAGGTCGCTTCTTAGGCATTTGTGATGGTGAAGTCTACCGTTACGACTACGACCTAGATCATGCCAAACAGGTGATTTCACACTTGGGTGTTCCCTGGCATAAAGAAAAAGGTCAACCCTTTCGTGATTCTGTCGAATACCTCGGTTTTCTATGGCACACCCCTCACAAGACTGTCTCCTTAATCGAATCCAAGCGGATCAAATACCTGGCACGAGTCAATGCCTTCTTAGCTTCTCTGACTTCTCGGGTCTTCAAACGCGATGCCGAGCGCATTGCTGGTACCTTGAATCACATCACCTTCGTTTTCCCTTTTGCCAGATCCTTCCTCTCACCCCTCTACCAATGGATCTCAGAGTTTCCTGATGAGTTCGGACCCCGTTTCGCCCGCCCGTCCATTATTTCCGATATTAAATGGTGGTCGGTCCTGCTGTCATCCTCTCGCCCCCCCATTTCCATTGCCACTCTTCCTCCTCCCATAGATCCTGACATCTGGGTCGACGCCTCCTCAGATTTCGGCATCGGTTTGTTGTTTAACGGTTCGTGGGCAGCCTGGTCTCTTGCCCCAGACTGGCGTGCTCCCCATCATGACATTGGGTGGTTAGAAACGTTAGCCATCGAGCTCGCCATCAACCTCATCGCTTCCTGTGGTTTCCAAGACTCGTCTTTCATCATTCCTAGCGACAATCAGGGTGCCATTGCAGCTTTCGAGAAAGGTCGCTCCCGCAATTTCATGTCCAATCTCTGCATTCGCTGCGCAGCATTATTAGCACACGAGGCACGTCTCCACTTCACGTTTACATATGTCACATCGGCCTCCAACCTCGCAGATCCCATTTCCAGAGGAAATTTTCCGGATGCTGCAGAACGTCTCCCAGACCCTCCCACCCTCGACCCTTCCATCTGCCGACTTCTCACTAATGTCGTCCCTGTCCCCAACTGACCAATTTCTGGAGGGTGTCGACATCCAAGCAGCGGCAGCTGCTCTCTTCGCCAACCACGATAGTTCTTCTCGTCTTTCCATTTCCACATCCTTCGATCCCACCCATTCCAAGAAGCCACGTCTCAATGCTGGCTCACACATTCAGCCGTCGATTTGGCGTCCGCAGGTAGCAGCAAGCGACCGCTTACTCTGCTGGTCATCTCCCCATGCAGCCAACTATCTTGCCTCTCTTGAGAGTCGTTTCCCTCGCACCAGTGTTTTTCGTCTCTTCCACGTGATGTTACAATCTCTTGACCCCAACACTCGGTCTAATTATGGCGCTGGCCTCCTCCGCTTCACTCAGTTCTGTGACGACATGTCGATTGCTGAATCAGAACGTATGCCCGCCTCCTCTGAACTTCTTTCGATGTTCGCAGCTCATTACGCAGGAAAACTTTCACAAAAAACTCTTAACAACTGGCTCGCAGCCTTACATTTTTGGCATATCGTCAACGGCGCTCCATGGCATGGCAATGACATGCTCCGACACGTACGTAGAGTTTTCACTAAGTTAGTTCCCCCTTCGTCCAAACGTGCCAAGCGCCCTCCCGTCACTTTAGAGGCTCTATGCATATTGCACGACCGTCTCGATCTCTCTAATACCTTCGACGCTTCAGTCTGGGCGCTTGCCTCTCTAGCTTTCTGGTCATGTTGTCGTTTGGGAGAACTGCTTATAGCTCCCCCTCAGGCCTTCGACCCGTCCAAACATGTATCACGCCAAGTTCTCCCTTTATCAATTTCCACATTAGAAAATGGTACGCGACACTCCACGTTTCACATCCCCTGGCCGTCTAAGACCACCCTCTCGCTGGGCGCCGACATCTCAATCACAGCTCGCAACAATCGCACCTGTCCCCTGGCAGCCTTACTTAATCATTCCTCCGGCAGCACCGGTCTTCCTTCACACGCACCTCTCTTTGCATATCGCACCGGGAATGGTTGGTCGCCCATGACTAGGTGGTATGGGTCTCAGCCGGTTTCCCGGACATGCCCGGTCACGCCTTTCGCATTGGTGGTGCGACAGAACTTCTTTTGCAGGGAGTCCCCCCTGATGTCGTTGCAACTCAAGGTCGCTGGAAGTCTCAAGCTTTCCTGGAATACTTGTTGGGGTATGTTAGGTATGGCATCGTGTTACGGACTTTAGACTTTACAGCTTCGACACTCAGACGGTCGTCACCGTCACGTGATAGCCGGACGCATAGATAGACCTTCGCGTCTCTTTTCTTCTTTCCTCAGCGCGTTATCATACGGGCTGAGGTATGTCCGTTGCACTTTGTACGATACACGGAACTGACAGTTTACGGTAGCATTTCTCTGTTCCAGGTTAGCATGCATGTGTACAGTAGCGCGTTATCATACGGGCTGAGCATTTCTCTGTTCCAGTTCCTACAGGTTATGAGCCCCGAGCTCGCCGTGTAAAGGGCAAGCTCAACTCACGAACAATTGGGACAGACAAGATAGAAACTACAGAACCTCGCGCACGAGAATCAAAGCGCATATACGCGTGTTTATAGTCTGCGTCATGGGGAAATTCGAAAACATTCCGGAATTGGGGGGGACAGAAAACTATTACGAGTGGCGCCGACAGACCGAACAGTTGCGAATTCTAGGACAAGGAGTATACAATCACATCAGTACTGGGACGAACCCATTCGATTATGTGAAGTATGCGTCGACCTGCCCATGCCCCCTTATTCCGGCCGCACCGACTCTTGCAGAACAAGAAGCGATCAAGGTCTGGTTCAAAGACGACGGTCTTGCGAAATCAATCATCTTGAGAAAGATAAACTCATCCGTCCTAACGCTGATCCCCGACGACGTCAGTATAACAGCTAGAGAGGTGTGGAACACCTTGGCCGAGCTCTACGACCGATCTGACGTCTCTCTACAATTCTCGTTACGAGCTCAAATCTCCACGTATCAGATGAAAGGAGCAAACGACGCAGAAAAGTACGTGGCTTTACACACGCATGCCAACGATAGGCTGGCTCGGATGGGAGCACGACCTTCGGACTCGGATGCAATATATGCGCTCTTGCGAGGATTACCGAAGGTTGGAATCTGGCCACTCGTTCGAAAGAATATAGAAACAGAGTTAGAGCGCAGCGAGCAGCTGGTACGAATGGTCACACCTGGTTCGTTCACGGCGGTGCCAGTTTCTCAATCGGCATGGCCTCCTCCGGCCAACACTCCCGTTACACCTCAGAATCCTTTTGCACCCGCACAACAGTACACGAATCCGTTTCTTACTCCGCCGCTACAACCTACTGAACGTTATAGTCAGCATGTGGGGTTGTCGAGTATCAGGACCTACACTTTCAAGCATGCCGCTCAAACCATCGTAAAAGAGGCCACGCAGGTTGTGAACGAAAGTCCCAATCCTGGTCCGGGTTCAGAGTACGCGAATGCCGCGGTTTCAGGAGGACGCGGGGAGATAAATCCGACCACAGGTTTACGGAAGACTAGGAACAATCCGAGCAGGACACCTTGCTCCACGCCCATCTGCGTAGGTCGTAAACGAGTGGATCATGATTGGAACAATTGTTTTCAGTCTGGGGGGGGGGGGGGGGGGGAAGGCAGGGCAGGCTCCGTGGCAGAAAGCGAAGACTCAGGCCGCAGTGGCAGCAACTCCAACCCCAGCGGTCGCGTCACAGTCCGGAGGAACGGAGGCTAATCCTCCATTGGCAGCAGCTGCTATACAGTGTCCATCGTCCGATAACTACTTCCGAGACCTATCATGCGCGATCATGGAAGAGTTGGCGGAAGGAGAGGCAATCACTGAGAACATCGTGTCTTTAGCAGAGGCGGCATCCTCCACTATTCTGGATTCAGGCACGACAACCCACCTTATCAAGGATCCGTCCCTCTTCTGGACGTTCACTCGTGATTCTACGGTCTCAATGAGAACGGCCAATCAAGGTAGCCTGAACACAGAGGGGTACGGGGAATGTGTCGCAGTGTTAAAACTGGGTGGCAGGCGCATTCGCCTACGACTGGAGCATTGCTTGTACGCGCCAAACGCCGTGGTGAACCTCTTGTCGGTTGGACGCAAGACACATCAGGGAACCGGCAATTGGTCAGGACTGGTCAGGACTGGTTTGTGACTGGTTCTGACTAAATTCCTGTTCACTGATGCAGAACGCGGATGGGAAGTGCGTTTCAAGGGAGGACCAAGTCGTTGCGAGCTAGTTCATAACAACGAGTCTCTGGGATGTATTGACATGCGGGGACAGCTGTGCTTCCTGGACATCGAGTTCGTTCACCCACCTGCTAGCGGTTCAGTGTCGGGCTTCACTGCTTTCACGCCAAGCACGCTCACCTGGGATCTCTGGCACGCCCGGTTGGGACATGTCGGCGGAGACATTGCCAAGCTTCTTCCCGGGGTGGTACAAGGGATTCGGGTCACCTCAGCCGCCGCTCAAACACGCTGCGAGTCTTGTGTCGTGGCTAAGCATCCACGTCAGCCTTAT
This sequence comes from Pisolithus albus, assembly GCA_024613165.1. Lineage (NCBI taxonomy): Eukaryota > Fungi > Basidiomycota > Agaricomycetes > Boletales > Pisolithaceae > Pisolithus > Pisolithus albus. The sequence continues at coordinate 30,904 of JANFAB010000166.1, forward strand.
CCATCCTCCGTCTCAGCACCCACGCGAATGTTCCTTGAGCTGATTCACACCGATCTTTGTGGACCTTTCCCCACTCCGACACTACACGGTAAACGGTATTTCATCGTGTTCATCGATGACTACACGAACGTTATTAGCGTGCATCTGTTGGCAACCAAAGATCAGGCTTACGAGGCATGGCTGATAGTCAAAGCCCGCTGGGAAAACAGGTTTAGCACCAGAGTCAAAGCGATACAAACCGATAATGGAGGAGAGTACATGGGGAACGTTTTCACAGGTAGTCTTTTGGAGGCCGGGATCGAACACCGCAGGTCGGTCGCCTATGCACATCAGCAGAATGGTAAAGCAGAACGGGGCCGTTGAAGGGCGAGCTCTGGCAGCACTCAATCAGGCCAGTCTTTCAGCAGCTTACTTCGGCGAGGCCGTCCTCACGATAGGCTACCTCTGGAACTTGACCGGCACACGAGTACTACCTGGGAACAGGACCCCTTTTGAGATGCTCTACGGCTACAAACCAGATGTCTCTCACCTTCGCGTATTCGGTTCACGATGCTTCTATCGCATTCCACCAGAACGTCGCACGAAGAACGGACCACATTCCTCTGAGGCGCTTTTCATGGGGTATCCAGATGGGGTAAAAGGCTGGCGACTGCGGGATTGTGCTACCGGGGGTTTCTTCAACAGCAGGGATGTCATCTTTGACGAGGAGTCAGTCATGCATCCCAAGGACATGTCAGCAGGTTGTCGCTTACCAAGGGTCACACCGGTCGTCTCTTCCTCGCCAACGCTTGTCCCACTCGTTCCTTCTACCACGTCTGCCACATCACAGGACGTATCAGATGAACCTCGTCGATCGACTCGTGTGAGGGCGCTAACCGAGAAGGGGAAGGCGCTAGCGGACGACCTTAGGAGGTTGAGGGACAGGGTGCGCCCTATCGTGGTTTCGGAAACGAGTGAGGGGGTGGATGACAACTTCGGCGAGGGGGTGATTGGCATGAGAGAAGAGGATGCGCAGAACGAGACTCGGGTTTTTCCAGAACATCAGGTCAATCTGATTATCACTGAACAGTCGCACCTTTCTATCAGAAGCGACAAACGACGAGATCCCAGCCAGCTCGGATACGATATGTCCATTCCCCCGGCGACGTACGAGGAGGCAATGAAACGTTCGGATCATGCAGGGTGGATGGAAGCAATGAAGAAAGAACTGGGGACGATGAAGGATATGGGGGTGTGGAAGTTGGTAGAGCCACCGCCTGGCCGCAAACTCGTGGGAAATCGATGGGTCTTCGAGTTCAAACCGGTCGACTTAAAGGGAGGCTCTAGGTTTAAGGCACGACTAGTCGCACAAGGTTTTTCCCAAGTACCGGGCGTGGACTTTCATCAAACCTATGCACCAGTCGCCAGGCAGGCGTCAGTCAAGCTGCTGATCGCGGTGGCGTCGCAAAACGACTGGGAACTGGACTGTTTCGATGCAAAGCGCGCCTTTCTTCATATGGGTATGTAAACTTACGGAGGAAATTTACATGAAACAACCGCGAGGCTTCGAACAGTATAACGGTCTTGGGATACTTCTCGTGTGCCAGCTTTTGCGCTCTCTCTACGGGTTAAAGCAAGCCGCGTTCGACTGGTACGTGACCCTCTCAAAGCTCCTCGAAGAACTTGGGTTCTCCAGATCGGACGTCGATCTCGCAGTCTTCATCTTAGACAGGATAGAAGAGGACGGACGGAGGGTGATATGCATCATCGTGTGGCACGTCGATGACGGCCTAGGTGGATGCAATAGCAGGTGTTTTCTTAATTGGGTGAAGGGAAAGATTGGTGAGTGGTTTGGCATCAGTGACCTAGGACCCGTTTTGTTGTACTACCTTGGGATCGAAATTGAGAGAAGACGAGAGACTCGCGAGGCGTGGATCCATCAGGAGGCATATGTCGACCATCTCTGTGAGGAGTACGGACTGGAAGAGGCGAACCCAGTGTCCCTTCCCATGGATCCGAATCACCCCTTCGGACAGGATACGGACATCTTCCCTGACGTAGCGGATCTGACGCACGCCTACAGGAAGATCGTTGGAGAGCTCACTTATCTCGCCACGTGCAGTCGCCCAGATATCGCTCAGGCAGTCCAACGACTAGCTCAACAATGTGCCAACGCGAAACCGTGTCACTATGCCGCAGCGAAACGTTTACTTCGCTACCTGAAGGGGACGAAGTCTCTTCGCATTCATTACGGAAACCCGAACGTCAACCATCTCCCTTATGCCTTTAGTGATTCGGACTGGGCAACATGTCCAGCGGATCGAGTCTCAGTATCGGGCTACGTTTGGTTCTTCTATGGAGGTCCGGTGGCTCACGCGTCAAAGAAACAACATACTCTCGCCCTCTCGTCAACGGAGGCTGAGTACATGGCACTTGGCGCGTGTGCACAGGAGGGCCTTTGGCTAAGTTCGGCGATACGCTCGTTTCGTCAAACCTCCATTCTTCCCCTCATCATTCACGCGGATAACACGGGCGCAGTTTCGCTTTCTTCCAGTCCGGTCAATCACCCTCGCACTAAGCACATCGACGTTCGTTATCACTTTCTTCGAGAACACGTCGGGAAGGGGGTGTTCGCTCTTCGATGGATCCCGACACACCGAAACGTCGCAGATATCCTCACCAAGCCTCTCGCACGCGCATCGTTCCAAGGTCATCGAACGGGTCTGTCTCTGGTGTCTCGCTGAGGGGGTGTGTTGGGGTATGTTAGGTATGGCATCGTGTTACGGACTTTAGACTTTACAGCTTCGACACTCAGACGGTCGTCACCGTCACGTGATAGCCGGACGCATGGTATGTCCGTTGCACTTTGTACGATACACGGAACTGACAGTTTACGGTAGCATTTCTCTGTTCCAGGTTAGCGTGCATGTGTACAGTAGCGCGTTATCATACGGGCTGAGCATTTCTCTGTTCCAGTTCCTACAATACTGGCGTCAGATTAGCAGCATTCTCCCCTTATTCATTTCGTCCTCGGCAGATTCTTCGCGCTTACTCTCGTTAGACACAATCATGGACAATTTTGCTCGTCGCACAAATGCCCGCACTGTTTCTTCACATGTCTGACAATCCGTTGTTTTCTTGCTCAATAGAACGAGGCGTTTACCCACATATCTCTTCTTGGCTCAGGTGTGTGAGGTGTCGTTTAGCCACCAGGTTGTAAGCCAAGCTTTGTTTCGGTCGTTCTGGTGGCCGCTTCCTCTCCCACTCGCTCGTGTTCACACACGCTCAGAAAACCGCTTGCCGCGCTCTCCTCGCACACAGTATCCCTTCGACACGTAGCAATCACATCCTGTCACGTGACATATCTATGGTGTGCTCGCTATGCGGCTTCCGGCGGTTTTCCCCCCACACCTGATAGATCGTTTTCCTCGTTCGATAGTCCTCCACGATCATGGCATATTCGCGGTCAACATCTCCGTTTCCTAAAAAACAGTCATTACGAGAGTCACATAACCTCTCCACCAATCAGATGCTCCCATCCCACGAACGTAAACCGTCCGTAATTCATGAAACTTAAGCATTCATTAGAGAGGTTTCGTTTTCTTAAAAAGTGGGTTTGGAGCTTGAAGGTTTCGGGCTCCAAATCATAAAGATTGTAGCTCCAAGTCAGAAAGATTGGCGCTCCAAAGTCATGAACATCAATTGCACTGCGTGACGGCAGGCTGTCAGCAAGTGTGACCGTGCGTGTGACCACCAATGTTGCGGACACTGACTGCCACGGCCACGTAGTTTTGACCATGGTGGAGCTTAACATAGAGGGCGAAGATGGCAGCTTTTCAGTACACTACCGGGCATGCACATGTTGCCATTGAGATTATGGTCAATTCTGAGCACGGAGTGCTGATGGAAAGCAGGGGGCAGGTACATAGTGGGGGCAGCTTTGACCTCCTAGCACACACACCGTGACACTCGTGACAAGTGGGGCTGTAGTGGAGCCCGGTGGAGTCCAATCTCGGCTCACAAACATTTCCAGGTACGAGTATAAACATTTCGAGGCACGAGCATAAACATTGCCAGGTACGAGCATCCACAACATTCGATTTTTCAAGCAAACGAAACCTCTCTATTTCAGCGGTTTTGCAGAAGTTTAGGCGTGCTCAATAGGCGTGCTCAATTTCTGTTCGTCGTCGATTTGTTCAAACTCGTATTGAGGCACCTGTCAATCCAAGCGAGACAGGTGCGACCGTGTGAGGTAATACAGTTAGGTAAGAAGAGGTTGTGGGCCACTATCGATGAACCCTCTGAGGCTCGAGCAGGCCGGCGGGCGGGCCGCCGATCTGCGAACTACCCAACTTCTCGCTTATGTTCGCTTCACACCTACGGCTTACGGTAGCTCCGGATCTGGCGATCCCAGGTGCTGATTGGTGGAGATTGTCCGGTGTGTAGTAGAGTACGCCTAAATTGGGTCGGAGTTTAATTTATCATGCATTGAACGCGGGCTGGTAGATTGCATTGTAGTACTACTGGTAGATAGTATAGTACCACTCTTTGTCAGTAAAATTATTCAAGAAGAATCTGTTGTAAACCTCTTGAGACGTCTGTGAAGTCACCTGACGGTTGGCCGCCACCCCATAGCTAGGTATCAACTCGACTGCGTGAATGACATCCAGCAGTGGGATGATCGCTCCCACGCGGGATCTACTGCCTTCGGGGCCCTCAACAAACATACGCTCAACGGTGTACATTGCGACATCAGGCTGATCGATGGGCGTTGCGGTGAAGGCGAAATATTGAACATATAGTAGTGGTTCAGTAAAACCAGCGGGGAGCGGTGAACCCCTTGTCGAGAATGCGAATATGGCTCGAACTTGAGCAACGACAACTTCTGAAAAATATAATGAGTCTAATTGTTGTTAAGTGAGCAAAATGCTCACTAGGGGTTCCACATGGGGGCATATAATGAACCAACACAGCATCACATTTCCCGAGCGGGTGTTCAGTTGACGGCGGAAGGGCCTGCACTTGTTGGCTAGGTATAATATTGGTTGGAAGATGATGTGAGCGCAACTGGAGTCGGAACTTCATCCACCCCTTAAGTAGACGCCCGCCCAAGCGGTCGTGGTCACCAGGAATACCATCAATATAGTTCTGGAGGAGATGTGGGAAGTCGGGAAGATTATATGTCGTGGCGATGTAGTTCGATGACTTGTCTGCAAAGTCAGGTTTCACAGTGATATGGAATGCGGTGGTGGAATCATCCGATACGACTCCTTTCAAGAAATGATTGCGAAAGGTCCTTGGACCACGGAAATGGCTTGCTTCCTCCAGAGCAACCTGCTGAACCCAGTCCACTGTCGGGTCAACGTAGCAGGAGTCATCAAATTCCGTGTATAACACATTTGTGAGGTCGGCATCTCTCTCCAGTAGGAGAGCGTAAAGATCGAATCGACGAATAGACTCTTCACGGTCAAGCCGTAGTACAATTTGTTCTGTGAAGCTGTTCCTCTGGCGATTGGTGTGCGTAAACGGGTCCTTGCAGTGAGTGATTAGAAGTCGTTCACTAACGTCTGCAGAATACTGTATGAGCGAGCCAACGTTACGGATACCACGACCAAAGGATTGCAGTAGTTCAAGTTTGGGGATCTGGAAGTGGCTGATCTCCTTGGACTTCCCCCGCCGTACACCCGCCTGTAAAATAGAGTCCTTGTGCATGTGGAACTCCTGCAGCGATTCCTCCATCGCATGGATTGCCGATGATGTGAAAGTCGGCGCCTGTGCTCGATAGAGAAAGTCGACAATGGCGCGGATCGCATGGACGAAATCTGGTTCTGCAAGACCGGCAATAGTTGCGACGATAGTACGCTGGAGGTCACGGTGGTCACGTCCGGTCATCTGGTTCACTTGTGATACCCCATCAAAGTGGCGAGCACCGATACGCTTGTGCTGGATACGAAACCGAGCGTCAATCTCGTCATGTCCCAGTAGCTCTTTGCACCATTTAAAGGGATGGTCGAAAAACATTTTGTGCCCGAAGTGCAGCAGCTCCCCTACGAGAAAGATCGACGGGTTAGAGAATCGCCAGTCCCGCCAGAACGGGAGCTGGACACCACTAAGCTTCTGTTTCTTCGCCTCGGGTAAAAACACTTGCAGTCTCCAGGGGTCTACCTGTTGACACAGCAGGTGTAGCTTTCGTAGTGTCACCTCTCCATCACGAGGTAAGTGTGGCGTGGCGTCGCCGAACTGGGTCTTTTCGGCAGTAGAAACAGGAGATACCGACATTGTGACACAGGCGATCATGAGTTGCTCTGGAAGGTCTGCAGTATACGCAGCAAGTGGTGTGAAGCAGTATCGAGTGGCATTGTTTGGGTCACTCATGAACGTACCGGTACGCGCAGCGAGTTTCAGACCAGCGCAGACAATGTCCACGCAGCGATGCCAGACGCGTGCCTCCAAGACCGAATGAAATTCGGAATTTGTAATAAAATCCGGTGTTGGTGTATATGCGATGCACGCCCATGCATGTGATGTCGCCTTCATGCGGACTTTCGAATTAATGTTCGCAATGGTGAGAAATAGAGGATGCATCTCGATATCGCCGGTCATTCGGGTGACTGGTGCCTTGTCGGATGCAAGGACAATAGGAACGATCGTGGCACCAGCGGGTAGTTGATCCTACAAAGATGTAATTTCAGCTATGCGGAGGGGATCACTAAGTCATTGCCTTACCTGGATTCGGTGTGCTTCATCGCCAGACATCCATTCTCCATACTCACGTTCCATCCCTTCATATACTTGGTAAGGGTCATACTCCATATGCCGAGCGAACACTGGGTTTCCAAATATCTCCCGAGTGACCTCTAATGCATCACGCCAGAAAACATAGACAGGATCCTTCGTTACATAACCTGTGGTATCGATCTTCGTACAGTGCCAGGTTGGGCCTTTTGGTATTGCGTCTATGTGTGACAGGAGTCCTTGTGCCGAGCGAAAACTTATCTGCGATTTAGAGGTGACCTGCAAACATTATTAGGTGTGACTGATATGGTGAATGTATAGACCTTACCCAACGGAGCTTCAAGAATGTATTGATTTCGGTTTGCGTGTGATGAGTATAGAGGAACTTGCCAAGTTCCCATTCATCCCTATCAATGAATGGAAAATATGGATTTTGATCGCGTTCAGGATAGAGATCTGCCCGCCGCATTCGTTCCAACGTGTTTGAGTCAGACAAGTTGTATACGTATCCTGATGTCGGATGAAATCGGCCCATGCGTGGCTGGTTCGTGGATCTGTCTGGTATGGTGAATGCAGACGGGGTCGGTACAAATTTCTGACTGCATCCGACAGTATTATGCAAGTGCTCGCAAGCAGCGGTAGTCGAGGGGAACACTTGTCGGCATATTGGACAAGGAACTGGATGGCTGGGTGCAAAGCTTCAAACCTCTTCAGTCAAAACACTGAGTGATAGACTTACTCTTCACAAGATAATGATGCGAACTCAAAACCATCATCTACATCATTTTCGATCATACTTGATGGCGGTCCTGCAGCCATGAGTACACTGGCTGCGGGGAGCGGGATAGTTGAGAGGACGAAATTCTCTAAGTGTTTCAAGCTCCGCTGCTTGCAACACTTCCACCTAAACGACAACAATTCCGAGTTCGCAACGCTTCCACTTAATCTACAACAATTCCGATGCAGGATCCACCCAAAATCCTGCTGAAAGAGAGGATGGCTAAGCAGCCCAATGATTCGGAATTTACAGGAAGACGAGGAGGTGAGTAATTACGACTCATATTCACCCTCCAGGTAGCATACCCTCTTTTCAGCAGACAGTCCTGTATCACCGGCGAAAGCGGCTCGTCGCAACAAATCAGCACCCTATGCGATCCCTGAGCGGACGTTATCCATAGGGCCCTCCTATACGGAAAGGGCTATTGGGGATGCTTTCCTCCCCTGTTGTGGAAATACAAGCCCTGGCTCCGATAAGGTGAGAAGTGGATCAGTGCAAGTGACTACTCGATCGACTTGATTGGCCTTAGGACACCTTTGGTGAAGTAGTCCGGAGGTTGCCAAAGGATCTCGTTTGCGATGCTCTCAAGGCCCAATATGCAGACTGTGAGGTGACTCGTCTCCGCGTCCTCACGGTGTCATGGGAACTCGAGAGGCTTGAGAGGTGGCAGAGCTTCCACTCCCGTTCTTTGACCTACCTCAGGGAGCAAAGCGACGTCTCTCAACAAAGTCTGGAGTACTGGGGGGGTTGGTGCAAGGACCAAGGTATAGGTTGTTACCCGCAGGATCGAGAGACTTCAAGGCGCCTGTTGGAAACTGAGTGCTCGACGCTCGAGCAACTGCGAATGGATTTCAAGTGCAATGAGAATACCGCCGCTTCTCTTGGCGTTTGTGGGCGTGGCGCAGAAGACTTCGTGAAACCCAGTTCTCTCAATGATTCAAGTGGCGAGGATGGGTCAAGTAGCAGTGATCTCGAGGTCGCTGGGACTGAAAACCCAGAGGTTCCCTACTCTAGTGACCCGGAGGAACCCCCTGCGAGCGACCCCGTGGTTTCTCATCATGACTCCAGCGATTCAGATTAGTACGTGATATTCACCATGTCTCGCCATGTTCACTGATCGATGACTTGTGCACAGGTGACTCGATATATGATACATGCTGAAATCTGTACCCACACGTGTCTGATAAGCCCATCATGTACGTCCTAGATGTGTGTAATCATACAAGTGCGACGTAGCGAAGCCCGATCAGGCATAAGACTCATAGCTAAATAGCTACAAACGGTTTTGATTCGCTGACCTTCAAGTTAGCCCTCTCTTACTGACAAGTCCGACGATGAAGCGGAGAGCGCGAAAGGTACGTCCACATCGTACCACTAGTGCCAACGATTTTCTGACCTTGATCATGACAGAATCTCCAGAAACCCGGAAGAGATAGTGACTTGAACCCGTCACTACTTCCAAGTGCATCTCAGCTCGGTATCCCATCCGAGTTCACGCCCGATCCGTATGAGCCTACGTACCCTACCTTGGTCGAAGACGTTCAAAACGATACAAACTACACAACCTATTTCGATGACATTGATCTATACGATCGCGCAGGTGGTAGCAGCCACATAGTGGACACTGTTCGATCATCTGCCCTCCCAACATATTCTATCGACCCTTCGAATGCCACCTTCCAGTCGGCATATCAACCGCCTCAACGAATCACCCGTCCCACTCCATATCCATCGGACCTTGGCATCATCCGAAACGTACGTGCATTTGGGCCGTTGCGTTCTATGGAAGAAGAACGTGGGCAATTAATGCGCCTCGGCGTTATCCAGGTGAGTCCACAACTTTGTTTTCATGCTACGTACTGATTATGTTGGAGGCGGTGAGCGATGTTGCAATCACGGGCCCAGTCCGCCAACGTCCAATCCGGAACAGACCTAGCGCGATGCAACCACGGGCTGAACATCAAAATCCCTCTATGGGGGCACCAATCTCTCAAGCACCCCCGATACTCACAAGTCAGGCTCCTCCGACTCAGAATGATCCCATTCTGGCTGTTCCAGCCTCAGCAGTCAGTGCCGACACGAAGAAACAGATTATTTTTGAGGCAAAGCGCTACTTTCGTCGCGAGATTATAACCAGGCTACCATTCCCATCGCAAGAGGCCTCGAATGACCTCTCTCGAACCTCAGTGGATACCGCAATCCGTACGATTCTTGGAGGTAAGTGATATGACATCGTTCCTTCTTCGCTTCAACCACATCCAGATTCTCCGCATTGGACGATTGACAAGATATGCAGTGCAAAGGCGCTTTTGTCGATCGTCACAAACGGAAACTCGATGCGCTCATCGTTTAAAAGTGCTGCAAGGTCTCTCGTTCCGTCAACTTATGCTCTCTCGCCCAACATCTCCGAAATGTCATCGCTCGACTCGACTGCAATCTCCATTCACTACAAACAACGAGTTGACGAATTACTGACAGATTACAAATTTTTATATGAACAGGTAAGTCATTTAGACTGGTAGTGGGATGTGCTGACGAACGTGACCAGGACGGATTGAGGAGATTCGGGCACACTGCACTGATTGAGTTGCCGCTTGTTGTTTTGTGGGCCCAGCCAGGCGATAAGTGTGGTCTTCATATTGATGAAGACCTATTCAGAGGAGTCCTCGCGCTGGCTGCGATGGCGATTATATCGACCTTGCGGGAGTATCAAACTGGTAAGTATGTGGCGGTTGAATTCTCTCAAAAGAATATGGGGAACGAGCTTGAGTCCATTCTCGACATCATTGATAGTGTTCGGCAGAATAACCCAACAAATTATTCACTGCTACGAAGTAGACTTGTTCATCTCAGTACTACACTTACTAGCACATGAATTACTATGACAATGAATGCCATTTTCTCTACTTGTGCAGATCGCACAGCGGATCTAACTGACTGTGAAACTACAGCTGACTATCAGCTACATATCACCATTAAAGGAATAGCTGATACTAAGCGACTGTTAAGCGTCAGAATGGCCAGCCATTCTGACGCTTAGAGGCGTGCTCAATTTCTGTTGGCCCATCAGTAAATCGACCAAACTCTATCCGAGCCTTTATAGCTCTATCCGAGACTTTCAGGACTTTTGGTACTTAACCGAATTTTTGTAGATATACATACGGACACATTCCGTGGGACAGAACACTCAATACAGTAGTTATGACAAAAAAGGTAGAAAGTACGAATAGTCACCACCAACTATGAACACTGGTATGAGGCCAGCTATGCAATGTAATCAATTGATCCAAGTCAGCCGGAGTATGGAACGAAAGAAGCACGGAGGGACTCTGCACATGTATCGGCTCTAGGCACGAGGAACAAGACGACGCCCTTTTCGACGAGGGATGGAAGCGTGTGGCTGACGTCCGATGTTGTTTTCGCAGCCGCAGCAGGTGCAGAGTCAGTCATTGGGACATCACCGGTCACCGTTACCTTCTACTGGCTGAGCAGATGGGCCAGGCGATTGGGATTCCTAGGAGTTAGTGGCATCTCGCATCGATGTCTCACAGTGTTTTCGTCAGGAGGTGGTAACTTGGCCTGCGAACCCCATCCCACATGCAAATACATACCGTAGTCCATAGACAAAAGAGTAGACCAGACCAGTCCCATCAAGACATCCCCACAACCAATGACCACACCTTTTTTGCATCCCTGCAGTTGAAGGAGTCAGTACATGGGCAAGGGTGAAATGACTACTTACCCACCCATAGAGCTCCTGACACTTCCGGTGAGGCTTTTACTACAATGTGGGCAGGTAGAGGTGGTGAACTTCAGTCGTCGTTGGGGCAGTGTGTGCAATGTGACTACGTGGCACTGTGTGAAGTGCTGATGTAATCACGAACTTCGAAAAATTTTCACCGAGGCCCGCTTTCCCCCTCACACCACCTATATCTCCGTGCTGCCAGTGCCAAGGTGAGTGATCCATGGATGGCCAGGTGAACCTTTAGGGAGTAACATAGGTAGTAACCCAGGTCTTACCCTGGTTATACCCACAGGTTTACACCACTCTGGTGATTTGACTGCAGCTGACCCGGGTACAGGAGGGTTTGGGTCAACCTATGGGTACTAGTTAGGTGTGTGTCTTGACAGTGAAGTGGATAGGAATCGAAAAGTGAGCAATTCATTTCCTACTGCCATGACTACTGGCTCAGGCTTGTCTTAGGTTGGTGCTGACATAGGCACGGTCCTGGGGGTGCAAATTCAACACTGGCAGTAAAGTCTACTGCGTGGGGATATGTGGTACGTTTTTCCTTTTCCTTTGCCCTCGGACTCCCGGAGGTGGCACTACCGTCAGACCCGTCCAACTTAACCACCTGCAATGCCACCTAGGTGCGGGTCAGTTTAGTGCTACTTAACTGGTATACTGCGTGGGTCTGTGAAGTGCCCGCTCTTGTCCTGCATGGTTATTCGGAACAAAATGGAACACTTCGAAGCACAATCTTAAACCATGGTGCGTGCTGGTAATATCCATATCGGTGCTGCTCCATTTGGGCGATACAGGTAACCCAGCATAACCAACGACCGCAACTCGGGCCCCACCAAACAGCGATTTCGCTGCCCACCAATGGTGAGCACCGTAGTTTGGGAATGGTTCGAACCGCATAATTTATCAGAAGGCCAGATTCCTCCAATTGACCCCCGCTGCAAACTATTCCCCCCACATGGACCTTGTGCAGGTACTTCGAGGTACACTACAATGATGTTTAGTCACTCCGTGTCCGTCTTTTCAGCAATCATTGATCTGCATTGTGTACGCTAGTGTTTTGTGATGTGTGACCCTGAATAGTCAAGAAAGTTACTGTCGAAAGAGGATAAATAGTCAAAAAAGATGTGTGGATAGACGAAGGACCTACTTAAAAAAGTGTGCATGCTATCCATGCATTATTGACTATTGGTGCTGATTTAAGTACGAAAAGTACAAATAAGACATTGTCCATTTTACTGATGACTTTGTCGTGGATTTGTTCAAACTCGTATCGAGGCAGCTGTCAATCCAAGCGAGACAGGTGCGACCGTGTGAGGTAAGACAGTTAGGTAAGAGGACGGTTTGTGGCTGCAGGACGACTATGAAGACAGGATCTAGCTATGTAGCAACCCGTAGTACTTGTGTCGAGTTCTGCCCATGCAGGATGCTAACCAAGTCAAGGTTCAATGGGATCTTCCTAGCCTGTTGCTCATTTTCAGCTGGGATCAGGAGGATAAGGTTGTTTTGTTTTAGTGAGATAAGGAGCTAGAATATCATAATCTGGGTAGAAATTTGTGTTCATCCCTAGTCCTCCGAAAACGAAGAGGCCATCCGCATTCTAGTCCATAGTACAAAATTTACTACTAGCAAACCTCTACTGTAATAGCCATCACAGAACATCACTTGACAAGTATGCCTGTGGCATGGGCAGAACACAACACAAGTAGGTTGCTGGCCGGACTCTGTCTTCGTAGTCGTCCTGCTCGAGCCTCAGAGGGTTCATCGATAGTGGCCCACAACCTCTTCCTCACACGGTCGCACCTGTCTCGCTTGGATTGACAGGTGCCTGATCAATACGAGTTTGAACAAATCGACGACGAACAGAAATTGAGCATGCCGCCTTGTACGACGCCAAATTATATATGCCGTTTTCACTAAGGTTGTCACCGTGAGAAAATCACGTCCAAAAACACACTCCAGCTTCGGTCGACCATAACTTCTCACCACTCACCTGGAATTCGACGAAAACGACACCAATCGACTCGGATGGTCCAGGAGAATCCTTTCCAGCCTGACCGAAAACAAAATTTCAAGTTTTAAAACTTCGGGATTTCGGAATTTCGGGGGATTCAGCTCTGCGGTAAGTTCCACCTTCTGTCGGCTGATTCGATGCTCAAAATGGTGCTATAGCCATGCCCCGAGGTCAGCAAACAACTCCTGAAATACAGTGGGCGATCGTGCGGTTTTCAAAATTTCTACATCACGAACGAATTGCGATGTGTCTTGACCTCTCGACTCGCACTGTCCAACGCGTCCTTGCTCACTTTTGGATGTATGGGACCATCCCCAATCCAGGTGATGGTACTGATGAGGAGATGAGAGTCAGAAAATGGCAGCTTCGTGATGTCGATGTCGAGGTAATGTACAATACCCATGTATATTGTGACTTGTAACTAATCCATTTGTCGTCACAGTTTCTTCTAGGTACCGTGCAAAATTCACCCGATCTATACTTGGACGAACTCCAGCAGATGCTGGAAGCATCTTGTGGCATCTATGTTTCACGTGCCACTGTGTGGAGAACGCTTTGCAGAGGTGGTTTTACAATGAAGAAGGTGAGTTGAATGAGTTCTGACTCGTATATTGCCATTGTGACACTCATCCCTTCTTAGATCACACGTGTTTCAGCAGAACGTTCGGCAGCAAAACGTGCTGAATACGTTACTCGCATCGGAGCATACAGAGCAGAGCAACTCGTCTTCGTTGATGAAAGCTCCGTCGATCGCCGAACAACCTATCGTGGCCGTGCCTGGTCGATCAGAGGAACCAGGGCACAACGGAAAGCATTTTTTGTACGTGGTCGCCGGTAAGTAAATCATTGTCTTGTCTTGACTATGCTAAATGTCGTAAAGTTATTCTGTTCTCCCCGCACTCTCCCTTCATGATGGTATTCTACACTGCAGCATAGTGGAAGGCTCATTCTGCACAGAGTCCTTCACACGATTTATCAGGCGACTCCTCGACAACATGCAACCCTTTCCTGCCCCCAACTCCGTTATTGTGATGGACAACCGTCCAATTCACAAGCACCCCGATATCCAGGAACTCATCGAATCTAGGTAATGTGCTATCATTACTTGACTCGTGTGTGTTAACCGTCGTCTAGGGGAATGCGATGTGAATTTTTACCGCCATATTCTCCCGACCTTAACCCGATCGAGCTTGCCTTTTCAGCCATGAAACACCACCTTCGTCGCAATGGAGACTACGCACGACTGGCCATGACACGGTTGACAAAGCAAGATGTTTATATCACATTACTTAGTGCGCTTTGTATGATCACTCCTGAGGACGCATTCGGTTGGTTTTCGCACTGCGGCTACATATGACAGTCCCTTCTCCACTGTCACTAAATCTACAGCTGACAATACCTCAGCCTCATTGTGCGCTATCCCCATTTGACCTGGTAACGACATCAAATTCCTCTGAAACTACCAGACAAGCCCCCAAGGTTGTTCCGTGGTTCAAATACCTTGAAGGGCGCGAGAAAGATCCCCCATGCGGTGTCAAATTTGGGGTATTTGGACCTATGCTTGAGGCGAAGGGATTTGTTCGCATTTCGCAGCTTTCACGTGACTATATCTCAGTTGAAGTGCTGCAGTGTCTGCTGGGAATTGAGATGGGGACTGTAGTCCTCATTCTCCAATATGTGGAGGCAGATATGCGGGCCATAAGCTCTGGAAGATCAGTCCTGCCTGAGGAGTTTTAGTTTCGTACCGTACATGCCATGATCAGTCCTGTATCTTGATTCGTCACGTCTGGAATCCAGGAGTGAAGCGACTTACGACCCCATACGAAGGGGTGGGTGCGAATCAACGAATGCCAAACATTGTATTCTGTTACAGACAGAGGGCAACAACCACATAACTAAATCCCCCGGGATCCCGAAATCCCGAAAATTTAAAACTTGGATTTTTGTCTTCGGACATGCCAGAAAGGATTCTCCTGGACCGTCCGAGTCGATTGGTGTCGTTTTCATCGAATTCCAGGTGAGTGGTGAGAAGTTATGGTCGCTGGCGGACAGCACCGGCACATCGGTTCCATGCTGCTCTGGTATACGTTTGACATCATCCCCATGATCTCTATGACATATCTGACAGGTGCCGAGGTCAAGATCTCGGATAAATAAATTCTCAGTTTATGGCACCTGTGCGGAATGGACATACATAATCGTCGGAACGGAGTACCGGGAAATGCCATGTGTGTGGGAATACCTTTGGCAGATCTTGGGCCTCTCAGCCTTAACTGCATCCTTCCCGCGCATGCACACAGTTGTCTTGTAGGAAGCTACCCTCCCTCGGAAACGACGTAAGGTAGTGGTCATCTCGAAGTGTCCATAATCACGTGATGTGACATGGTGTGACGCTGTGCTGCTAAGAGTCTCCTACAATGCAGAGGTGCATGAAGCAATGGTACGACAGTGAAAGAATTAGTAGTGCAAGATTGTAGTCTACTCCAAGCCAAATATTTAATATTGTTTACCATGATTAATGAAAGAGTGGAACTATGGTCTGTACTCTCTGAGTGAATCTGGTTTACTCCACTCTAGTGCAAGTCTGTGCATCTTGATGATCAGACAGATTGGGTTGGAGACAATATTAATACCTACATTCTCTCACTGCTGCCGCCAGTTATGTCATGTTTCTTCCAAGATGAAGCAGAACCTCAGTCCTGCTCGGGAAGCTGCTGTGAATGAGCACTGGCTCGTCTTCAACTCTAGTGTGGTGATCCCCCTCCACCTTTGAGATTTACATGCATGTGCCTTCGAAATCACCTGTAAGTAGCCAAAGAAAACGGATCCATCTACATATCATGGTACTGTACATACTTGACCCACACACTTGATGAGTCTCAAGCAAATATGACACTCCACCCTTACGGAGGACCATATAATATCTAGTTAGTCCTTGTCTACCTATACTATCCTGTACCAATGCATTCAGCAGCCCCAGAAGTCGGCAGTCACACGAGTGTCACAGGAAGTAACGCAGGTAGTCACACGTCCTGTGCCATCGGACTTCGAACTGCATGCCTGTGACATGTAGTTGTTCGTACTACCCTAGTTTCAAGCTATCCAGCTAGCCGAGTGTGGGACCTTTATGTTTTGTGGATGGGATTCACTCCCAAAATTAATAACTATTCTACACTTGCATGTTTCTTCACTATACTATACTGTTAGGTGCTCCATCATCCAATCTACAAATCTGCAGACGCGATTTTCGAGGTATTGGCTCAATGAATTGATATTGGATATTCAGTAGTTTGTCACGCTTCATCACGTGATTATGGACACTTTGAGATGACCATAGCTAAGGTAAGGTAAGGTAGGCGTCAGCGGATTTCGACAAACATCACATGATCAAGAGCGACTTTTGCGTGACAATCAACAAAACTTTAAAAATCAATTGTACTGAAGTGCGAAGTCAGAAAGTGATCAATAGGGAGTGTTGGTAGAGTAATAACATAATTATTCTATTGAGCAAAATACGGAATTGATGGCATGGTGAATTGATTTTTAATTTCTTGCCCAGTCTATGCCACCTATCCTTACTCGTTTGACTCTCCAGCGCACTCTGAAGTTACCGTGTTTGCCCATGTCACACCCATGTCACCCCACGTGATGTTCGTCGAATTCCCTTGACGCCTACCACATACATCACAGCCGATGACAATGGTTACCCCCGTTACTCTGAGTTTCTTTTGAGAAAGGTCCACCATTTGCAAGTTTTGTTATTTTCCTCTTCTAATCGATCATCTTCAACAAGCAGATCGTTGCAGTGAGACTTCTGGAAAATGTCGTCATCGAAATCTCGCAGTAAAGGTATGGTTGATCTCCCTGCACTTCTTGACAACGCTACATATAAGTTGAAGAGGTTAAGGCCGCCCGATGGTGGCGTCGCGATGTCGACTACTACGCATGGCAATGTTTGACCCTGTGCTCTGTAATCGGTGAAGGCATATGCGGGGGTCATTGGAAATTGACGGCGACGGACGGTGCGCACGACATTTTTCCCGTTGTGTCGCATTTTAATTCGAAAGGTTTTTGTGGTGGGTTCTATTGGTACAACAGACTCGTCCAGATCGGTTAATCTGCATGTCCGCGTGCGATCCATTTTCACGAGAATGAATAACGGTAACCGCTGCGGTGATACTTGGGGAACGTCATCGTTTGCATGCGTTTCCTGTGGATGACATATACATAATGCCAACCACCACACCGCCAGACCCGTTAGTTATATCCAGGTCTGTCTCCACATTTTCCGTAACCATGACTTTCATGCCTTTTGCAATAGTACTTCGATTGAGCACCTTGGTTTTCCCTTGATGTAGATGGAGAACACATACCCAGGCAGATATCCATTTCGTACGGAAGTTGTTGTAAGTATCGTCGGTCTGTGTCCCCTGAATGGGACATCCGCAGCGCCACTGCATACCGTTCTGCAGGCGTTAATGCGCAACCTTTGATGGTATCTTCAGCACACCAATGGACGATATTGCTCTTACATCTGCTTGCATGCCTCCGTAATGCAAAATCGTTCCATACTCGTCTGACTCCGTGACGTGGCGTGACCAAGGAGACCTCTGTCCAAGGGGTGCAGCTAAACTGCGGACGATTGCGTGTCGGCTTTGTCAGTACCAGAGATCGTAGAAAAGGCATGTGATACTGTCGGACGTGGCCCCTTCGCAAGTGACGTAGAAAATCCAACCACTCCGCATCTTCCACACGCATCTGTTGCTTGACAACGACGACGGTGTTAAATTCTTCATAAATTGTTCGACCTATTTGAGAATCCGTACTGTCTCCGTGCGTATGGCTTGGAAAGTACAACGCTTCCGAAGGGCTCACTGCTACAGGGGGGAATTGATGGAAATCTCCACACATGATTACGTTGATCCCTCCGAACGAGTGAGAACTGGGATTGTGACTCTGTGAGCCTCGGTCGCTTTTCCGATGGTGATATTTCGAGATAATTTAGCAAGGAAAGATTTGCTGAGCATCGACATTTCGTCGATAATGAGGTACTGCACGTGTTTCCAAAACCGCTGCGGCTTTTCTTTACTCTCTTGCTTCAGAGTTCTGTTATCACCTCGTGTGATCATCGCTATGGAGTGGGTGGTTTTCCCGCCTATTAAGGATGCTGCCACACCCCTGTACGCAGCTTTCACTAACAGGTGCTTTACTCCTGAATGACATGTTCAACTTCCCAAGTTGCCCTAGAAAACATTTTCTTACCTCGACCGGTGAAATAGTCGGTAATGGTTTGAATGACTTTGGATTTCCCGGTAACTCCTTCTCATGAATCAGCATTCGAAGAGGTGGTGGGTCGCGTCCACATAGTACTTGATCCAGATGCCACATCGCAATCTCGTATGCACGCAGCTGATCTTCGTTTAGCATTGAGGGATCCACTGATGGCAATGCCACTTCGCAGTTCTCCCCATCACTTTCCCCGCATTGCACATTTCCTGAAGAGTCCGCAGTAAGTAGATTTTCCAGCAAAGTGACTTCCGCTTCTTCTTCTTCCCGGGGGGCTGCCACGGGAACGACGTCAGGGTTCTGACAGCGTATACTGTCTTGAAATTCGCTGCGCCACCTCTGAAGATTGAGTACATCTTTCTCTGTAGTGAGGCGAAACGTCCCTTCCTCCGTTGTTGCATGAGATGAAGATTCTTCGGTAGGGAATACGTTTGCATTTTTGGCGGCTTCCACTGCGGAGAGTCCATGAAGTTCTTCCCGAAGTGGTATCTGAGAAGATAATAAATTGCTTATCTCCTTCTCTGTAATGACGACGCGGTTCCCTGGCAGAGTGGATGGGCTTTCTTCTTCTGCAGTAATCTCCCCATCGTCGTCCTGTGCATGGAAAGCCACATTCTCCGCATCATCCACTGCACTTTCTTCTGCGGAGCTTTCGCAGCGATGGAAGAATTGGATGCTAGAAATGATGTGAATGCGTGCGGGACATAATTTGACAAACTCTCCAAATGCTGATTCCCAGCTCTGCGGCGGTGCTTTCAAATCACCCTCAACGTTGGGCCACGGTTTCAATAGAAGAAGAATGGAGGCACAATAAAAGGTGCGGTTTTCGGGGTCGTCATTGCGTGGAAAGTATGAAAGACCCACGAAATTGGGGAGAGTGTTGTGACCTTGTCGACGAACAATACTATCCTGCGCCATGCATTCGGCAGCCCCGAGAATTCGGCACATTTTCAAAATAGCTATCTTCCACACATAATTTTACTACTCCCTTTGCACTACCGTCACCTACTAGCCTATAAGTCTCACTTACAACTTAAACCACACCAATTCGAGCTGAAATGAGTGAGATAGCAAAAGTATGGATTGTCACGCCTGCAGATCACGCTCTGTCACCATGCCAAATCCTTGCCACAGCTGAGTTTGAAACAATGGTGACATGGCTACTATCCAGCTGGGCCCCTTGAAGTTGTAAGTGGAGTGTATAAGATGATCTCTGCAGGAGCCAGAGACTGCTACTTCCCCACAAACTGATAATAGAAATAATCCTTCGCCTAGGGCCGGCAGGTCCATCGAACATTAGCAATGACCTTTATTACCCTTATCGAACACTTCCCCCTCACAGTTTATCCATACTTTCAATTTTCCATTTAGCCTTCATCCCGTTTAAATGTGCGGCCCAATTTATCTGATCTTAAGAGTATTTACCATCTATATGATTTGTAATGCACGTACGAGTACCAGGCCTACTACTGAATCCGCCGAGTTGGAGTTTGTACCAGGACGCGTGACTACCTGGCTGCCGAATGATGGCCCAGGATAGTATATATTTCCCTCCGGATCGTCTCGCGCGGTCGCATTCTCCCTCCCGTTCGTTTGCCATGTCTGCTGCCATAGTGTAAGTACATATGCTACAACTCACTCTACGGGCCCCTGGGCACCGCGTCTTAGTAGTAGTCTACTTGTTGCGGTATATAAATATAGAAGTTCTCTCTCTCTCTAATTTACTACGTCGTAAACTGTCGTAACTCTCACTCCGTGACTTACTACCGTATGTATACTACATCGTCTACAGAGTAAAAACGGGGATGCCCATGTATGTGGGCCCGACCGTTGCTGTGTCGGTCAATGCAACATGCCCGAAGCCTTCGTGAACCGGTCATGTGCGATCATCGACACGTTTTGCGACCGGGTGCAACCGGCTAGCCTACTGACCGGTCGGGTACCGGTCTTGGACGGTAAGACCACCAAAGTTTGGCTCACATCGTAATTATTACAGTGCGTGCCATAAGACTGCATGTTGCAGATACATTTTTGAACTCGAGACGTGGCACCTGGAGCGGAAGGTGTGCCGGAATGATTTTGGTACCATTTCAAAGCTAGTGGAAAGGTGTATGGCGACGATGTTGGTATCATTCAGAAGCTATGAATGAGTAGGTATGATCCTGTAAAAAGCGAGACGCGCAGTTCAAAAGCAGGAGAGATACAACATACCTGGTGCCGGACACAGCATCAAACAAAATATGGAATAACTCGTGAACGGCAAGGTGTGGTGATGGGGCTGGTATCATTTGGAGGCTATGGCTGAGTAGTATGACCCTGCAAAATCGTGAGATGCACGGTGGAGTATTACAGTGGTCTCCGGATCGTATGATGATGCTGTGCATCTCTCTGTCCATTGATACCTCTGCGCGACTGCTCGCTCAACGGTCCTGACTCTATGTGAGCCCTTCCAGAAATGATGTCATCCACTGCACTCTTCGAACTACAATTCCTCTCCGTTCTTCATCTGTCTCCCCTTCATCTGCTTGGTTCGCCCTGTATTCCCCTTTTTTGCCTACTGCTGATTCCCCTACCCCTACATTCATATCCATGAGCCAGGATGGTATGTTGTTGTGAGGACACCATTAAAGTCACTCTCCTGGTGCCTCCCCTGTGGGTTGGCCCTAAACCTGGGCAACTACCCTGTACTTTTGCTCAAGAATTTCCTGTCCTTCATATAGCACACACCCCATAGATTTCCACCTTCAGTTAGCTACCCACTTATGTCTATACTTGAATGCACTTGCATTTTGCCCATAAGTTTCGGTACAAAAAGGCATGAAGTTTTGGCACGGCGGGTACAAAAAATGCGGCGGGTACAAACAATGCAGCATGGTACAAAAAAAAGGGCGGCAGAAAAAAAAGCGGTGGAATAAATGTGCAGATTTGGCGCCATACAGATCACATGTCTGGCAGGAACCGTGTGTCTTCTATGATCTTCGTGACATCTGATGGAGCATGGGCCAATTTGGTCAGTAATCTTTCACGGCGCTTAACTGGGTATGTTCTTACCTCCACCATAGCAACGGCTCTCCTCAGAATCTCCCGGTAAAACCGCCGTTGTTGTGTATGGGTGGTCGTAAAACGTGTCAAAGATAGTTTCACAATCCTCCACCACACTCTTCAGAGTGTCACCGTTGAGGGTTTGTACGTTCCAACGACAGCTCTTGCCTTCCCAGGCCTCCCCGAACCGTTCCTGTACATATTGCCAATCTTTACCCCTCATCAGCAGCTGGTCGTTGTTGTATACAAAGGGCAGCTACGTACCGAATTGCTCTTCTGACAATATGTCCCCAGCCCACAAGTTCGTTGTGGGATTCTTCTTCTGCCATATAATCAGCGCGGATGGTTCGTGTCGACCCACGTAAAACTCCTCATGCATGTACGCCTCGAAATATTTGACTCGACCGGGGGGAGTAGAATTTGTCGCGGTGGCAAGGCGCTGCCGGATCCAGTGGAAAACAGAGTTAAGATGCACTGCGTTGCACCGGACGCTATTGGCGACGTGGTCCGAGAAAGAGTCCAAGATGTTGTCGTTCAGCAGTTTATGGTATATTCCTCTTCGCCACAGGAAGCGGCGGATAAGCTCCCAATAGTGCATTGGGGCAGTGGTGACTACCGTAGATGTCATGATGTCAATTATCTCTACATGGTCTCCAGAAATATTTGCCACCAGGTTGAGTTGTAGGAAACGCTGAATAGCAAGCGGAGAGGCGCCACCGAAAGGAAACAGGGAACCAATTGGGAAATCCGACTCGTCCGCGTCAACTTCCAATGGTGCCCAGTGGGAAGAAGATTCAAGAAGAGATTGTTGGCCTGCCATCGTGCTTCGTGGAGGGAGGGAGGCAGAACTTGAAGCTTAGCTTGAAGGATCACCCCACTTTTATACAGGTTATGTAACCATTTCTTTCGGAGTGACTCGGAAAGGACTAGCTCAAAACTGAGCCATCCGCATATAGTAGTCACGCTTAGTCACAACCCATGGGGTACTTTGTCTTGAGACTACAGTCTCGACAAGCCAAACGTTTCACGTGACGATCGCGGTATGACCAATCGAGGTCGTACGTGGTCAAAAGGAATAAGACAGGCCCGATGACGGGCAAATGACGTATATTGCGGGAGTGAGGACGAACACAGTACGTGCCCGCCCTCACGAGAAAAGATATCAAATACTACGAACGTATAAAAGGTAGCTACCACCAACGAGATCATCATGAGACGAGACCGCCACTCGTCGCCCCGCACAGACGCACGATCGCTGAGTCCAGAGATATCAGCGTCCGTCTTCGAGCACCTAGCTTCTGCTTAAGTAAAATCGTGCTTACGCTACTGTGCTCACCAGACTTTGCACTGCACATGGATCCTGCGGGAGTTTAATCCCAGCAGGCATTTTTGACGATACCGAGCTCAAGTCCAACCTCCGCACAATAGTGTCCAAAGTCCTTGCGGGCATCCGCTCGCAATTGAAGACGCAGGTGTGTATAAGTGATTGGCTACCTCGCAAAATATGACGTCTAACAAAATGGCTAAGCTAATATCGTCCATTGCCAAAAAAACATGTATTGTTGACGTTATGAAGTCGTTGGCACGCGTCAGTTCCAGAATGGAGAGGGAGGCCGCACACTGGAACAGAATGGCCTTTCTTGTGAGTGGACTCGTATGAAATTGCACAGACCGCTGACTGCGCGATATTTGCCTCTACTTCAGCGCCGTTGCCTCCGTATCTTCCTCATTGGTACCGGTGATCTCAAACGTATACCACTCGATGTTTGTTTCACACCCCGCCTCATTCCCATGCTCACGGCGGACATGCAAAGGAAAGTTGAACGGGGGCTCAGCATCAATATCAAAGACATGGATGGAGGTGTTGCCGAAGAAAGTACTCCAGAGGGAGCTTCCGAATCCGCCCGCAATGACGACTCTTGTGCTGACCTGGACTTGACGGAAGACCCGGGAACATCTGGCGGTTCCGACGGCGATGGCGATGATATCCTCGATGTTGACGACGATGATGAGATCGACGAGCTCGGCGAGGAAGATTCTGGGTTCGGATTGGAGGGTAAGCCTGCGCGTTTCTGCAGCAGCAAGTTCTGGAATTACGTCGACTACATGCTCACTCTCATGTACGTAAACCATTTTGACTACAGTCAGTCAGAGAACTTATTCTCCGTAGTATTATGATACAGATTTTCCAAGATGACCTTCTCGATTGTCCCGGTCGTAGGAAAGTGACGAAGCTGACGACTGTGAACCCGCCATGGCAAACCACCATCCAGCACGGGTTAATGTGGTAGATATACAGCTTTAATATCATGCTTGTTGCTCTCGTGCAGTCAAAGTATTATCTCAATACAGCCCCTGATTTTGAATTCATGTGGATGAGAGTTCTATGGGGTCACATGATAAGTGGGATGTTGGTAGAAAGCATACGTGCAGTATTTCTAATATTATGTTGCCTATACCGGCGAGATTATGCAGCCTTATATCTTCAGAAGTATCCAATTCATACCTGGGCATACAACAAAATCATGTGTCAATATATTGTGCCAAACATGTGTTGTACATCCTCATTCCATATGTCCCAGTATTCCGTGCCGCATATCTAACCATCTAGATGTAATATATGGTGTGCACGCACAGAGAGCGTGCGTTCTATATTTGTTGCTGACTATTTAACCAAGAATGTCAGCACAATCTCTCAATCTTCCAACGATGTTCGTGGGATATACCGACCATGGTATCCTTGGCATAAATTTCAGAATTGTTCCTTACGTCTGTGCCTGAAAGTAATACATTGACAATATTGGCTGAATATTCACTAAAAAAAATATTGACTGTATATTGCTGGCGAACTGGCGTGTAAACGAGGGCTTTCCATCCACTAGCGGCTCAAGCAGTCCTTGGTGAACGTCATGCACCGGTTCGAAACAAGGGGTGCACGTTCATTTCTCCAGTTTTTTGAGGGGTAGGGCTGTTATCCGGACCTGTTGAGATGTCCAGGAACACAAGCTGATTGGTGGCGATTTGTGAGAAGACGTCCCATCCATCTGCACCAACTAGGATCGTAGGAGAGTGTGTTAGTGATGGAGAAATGTTGCCTGTGGCATGCGAATATCCAAGGCTGCGGTGCTGTGCGACGGACAGCCTTTGGAATGTTTGGCAACACGGTAGTCAATATCCGTTAGAGGGCAATTTAATGGCCTCTCAGAAGAATTGTTTAAGGGTCTCTTCCCGACGTCGACTGAGAAAAATACACAAACTACCTAGGGCATTATAAGACAAACAAGTAACTGAAAAAGGGGGGAAGAAAGAGATAGAAGTTCAGGGAATACGGTAAGTAAATTCCGAGGTGTTACGGTTCGCCATTCGTTAGATGTTGATTGTTATGAATGGTCCGGATCAATGTTACTGGTAATACCTCTCCAAAGGAAGTACTACACATACTCCATCCGAGTCCCCAATCCAGTTCGATTTATGATTTAACGACATATCAAGTCATGCAATATACACCTTACGTACAGATAAAGTGCCATGAATGACTCCTTTTCATCCGCCTGTGTTGGTAGCGGGGTTCTGCAGCGCTGTGGGATGGAGTAGGCACAACTGTTTCCATTTGGCATCAATATGGTATGGATCAGCGAAGAAAAAAAGAACAGTTTGGAATTTCAAGCGATTGGGACATAAGATGTCATATGAATCCGAAAGGGTATTCAGCCCGAAATCCGCGTGCATCCCGTACCTTCCTGTACTAATAATGGGGATGATGAGGCTGAAGTTTACTCTACCATGTTCGGTCGTGGAAGGGAGGAAGACAACCAGGGTCGTGCATTGGTCGTAGCTCATGCAGATCGGTGTGTTCCTTGTATGAAAGGTGTAGACTACGACTCATGAACTATAAATGTTTATATGTCGGGGACTGTGGTGTGCGTCTGCCTTCAGGCGGCGTGACCGCTCCTGCTTTTACCTTATTAGGAAGTTGTATTCTACACGAACCGCGGACGAACCGCGGACGAACCGCGGACGAACCAACACCCCAAGCCAATTCGAGCGTCTTCGGCATCGGAAATAGGTTCCTAAAATATTCCAGCTCCAGATTTCTCTACTATCGAATACTATGCCCTACCACACGTCCGTGGTTCACCTAGATTGCGGCAGTCACAGAATGTCACAGAACATCACACATGTCACAGGCATGCATTCGAAGTCCGATGGCACAGGACGTGCGACTACTTCCTGTGACACTTGTGTGACTGCCGACTTCTGGGACTGCCGAATGCATGGTACTGTACAGGATATAATTTATAGGTAGACAAGGACTAACTAGATGGTCCTCCGAATGGGTGGGGTGTCGTATGTGCTTGAGATTCATCAAGTGTGGGAATCAAGTAGGTACAGTACCATGATATGTAGATGGATCCATGTTCTTCTCCGGAGGGGGATCGCCACACTGTAGTTGAAGACGAGCCACGAGCCATGGGTGCTCATTCACAGCAGCTTCCTGAGCAGGACTGAGGTTCTGCTTCATCTTGGAAGAAACACGACATGACTGGCGGCAGCATTGGGCAGTCTTGTAAGTGCCCTCAGCTAGGTCGTCAATGGCGAGACGCATGCAGGTCTCGTACTCCGGAATCGACACAATGGTCACGGGTTACGCATTCCTACAGAAAGTCCAAGCGTGGACTCTAGTAATCTGATACGTCCTCACTGCGCCGATTGGAACCGTACATCTCGTACTCGACCAGCCACCGCCAGCGACCGCAGCGTGAGGCAACCAGGATAGGGAACAGTCAGCCACAGCGCACTTTTGAGGTTCAAGCTCCGCTTCGGCACATTTTCGGCATGTGACGACAAGCGTGATTTCAGTGACAGACAGTCCCAAACTAGCAAAAAAAAACACCAATCCCCACAACCTCTCTATCAATTTCGTTCTTTCAAGTTGGAACAGATAGATTATGTGTGTAAACCATGGTATACGAAGTTTGAAGGGAAGGAGTTGAGAAATGAGTGCTGTAGAATAAAAATGCCGAAATCTAGGTGGATCACGGACGTGTGGTAGGGCATAGTATTGGTCTTTGTCGGGTTATATCAAAAGGGCCTCTTAAAGTTAATTATCTATAGGCTCAGCAACAGCGGAGTCTGTTCGCCCCTGGTGATGGTACTGCATTCCATTTAATATTGGGGGTTGGAGAAACCTTGCGAGTGAGGTGGATCGACTCAAAGATGCCTAAGATTAACACTGGAAAAACCGTAAACTACTCTCCCAGCCGGCAGACTTATGTATCAATCCTGAGTTTACACCCCTACCAAGAATGTGAGATCCTCCAAAGAACCTGGGTCATTCCATAGGCCCTTCCGCATCTCCTTCCATGGATCATTGATGTGCCATTTCTTCATAACCTTGTTCATGATCATCAGGGCTCTAGCACGTTCTCCACCCAGCTCTCTGGCCAGTGCATCCTTCGCCTTCAAGCACACATCTTCTTTGTAATCATCAATGGAAAATGATCGAGGGTTCGTCGACACTATCGATGCCAGTGCAATTATGGATCGTTTTGGAAATTGAGCTGTGGGCAAGTCAGATACACAGGGCGGGACTTGTTCCCTTCACTCACGACGTTCCAGGACCAGAACTGGGAGTGCGATCGCCATCCTGTACACCTTCCTGAGCGTACCAGGGTGCAATGAGTTTGTCGCATGCTGGTGCTCGCCCTTGTGGTCCAATCCAAAGTCAAACGTCAGTGCCATCTCCGTTAGATGCAGGGTCTCATATGTCAGAAAATGTCCCCCCGACATGACCGTGTGGACTGGAGTGTAAACCATGTGGTTAGCGCCGGGCGGTTGGATCCTACTGTGAGTCAGTTTGTTTCAAAGTAAACTCCAAAGGACTGAAACAAGATTTGAACCTACAGTACAGCACCCTTCTCAAGTAGCACCGTACCGACGATGACATTTTTGTCGTAGGTTTCCGTAGCCATGGGATGTTTGTAGTAATTTCTCCACCTGGCAGATACATCCTGACTGTCAAACTCATCAACGTTATCCAGGTGTATGTAACCCCAGAGTTTGGCACCAGCTCGGACGTAGCTGTAGGTGAGGAAACCTGTAGCGTCGTGGTGAGGATAGGTTAAGAAACCACCGTGGGTAATTATGTCCCAGGCGCATGACCGCCAAGTGTCGAAGTGCATCAGCTGTGGTCCATTCAAACCTGAGCAGTCGCCTTTTGTCGACTCCCCTTTTGTAGAGACATATGCCTCTGTTCCCGTGATTATCAGGGCCGATCGGTCGTCCAGAATGCCTCTGCAGAGGGATGCTCAGTAGAGTACTTACAATACAAACTATGCCACTGGCTGACCTGAGGAAGTGCGGAACTTCTGGGACAAGGGTGGGAAGGTCCAGGCAATTTGAACAACTGTTTGCATCAGTCGATGCACGCACAAAATCCTGAAGCGTGCCCTCGACGATATAATCCCCGTACGAGCGTGACGACGGTGACCGCTCGAATGTACGGGCACGTATGTTTGCATCTGTCATATCTTCAGCAACATACTCTGCTAGTGGAGTATGTGATCACCTTGCCACTTGATTGTCTGGGAAAGCAGTGGTCGGATTTCTGCGATGTCCTTCATGTTGAATTCCATTGCTCGTTCAGGTTCCCATCCATGCAAAAGAACCGCAGTGCCTCGTGCTAAAGTTTGCCGAATCTTATGGTGCAATACCTTCAGAGGCTGCCCATGCAGTGTGAGATCTATTAGCATCGGATAGTGGTGGTTTATTTCAGAGGCCTTTAGTGATCGTGACATGAATGCTGTCACTTCCGCATCCTGCGTGATGTTGAGTATGAAGATTCCGATTCATGGATGGGGCACACCTTCCGACATGTCCGTGGAACGAGGGAGACCACATGGTGAGCATTCCAACTAAGCCATCCAGCGGTAGTGGGTGGAGGTAGTTGAGAAGCTGTCAAAAGACGCCTGTAACCTGAAATCAAACGCGGTTGTTGACGTAGATTAAAACCAATAAAATCAATATGTTTTCACCTCCTTTTTCCTCTCGATGATGCCCCACATAAATGTCCATCTCCTGAGAGCCAGTGTAAGTTTCCAGATCCTCCGTTACAGCGTCGGTCTCTTTGGCCTTGCCCTTGTCGAGTCGTTCGATAGTTTTGCGGGAAACCGAGAGAATCAAACCCTGTCCATGCATTCCCATCTTAGACGATGAGATTACTATCATATAATGTGACTTCACCTTCGTCTGGGCAGTTCCGGCGCGTCCGCGTTTCCGTGGGCGGGGCGTCGATGAGTCGGGACCCCCCAGTCCACTGTCCCTGGCGATAAGGTATGCTAGTGTACTAGTATCCGCTAGGGCACCTTCGGAAACCTGCCGGAATTCTTCCTCAGAAGCCACATACTTCAGGCCCTGGGAGTTACAAGGCGCAGGGTAAGCAACCACACCCATAAAGGACACCGGCGTTGGTCTCCTCGGGTCCCAATTGGTCCACCCTGAGTCGGTGTAGACCGATATCGAATGCTGCGAGTGGGTTTCGGACAATGAGACGTACACGTCACCGTCGTAGAACGGAATTGTCTGAGCTGATACGGGGTCAGCACTGATAATAACATCGTAACCGACGCTGTGGGTGCAGTTGGAAAGAGTAGCGGTTTTTGCGCAGGTAATCATGATGAATGGAAACTAGGGGGGCGACTGAATGCAGCGGTATACAACAGTCGTTGTGGGTGAGATGTCGGAAGCATTGCTAGTAGTACTGATTAGTCTATTATGTAAATCTACGGCTCACACTGCAAGAGTTCGGCGATTACCTGGCAGGACGATATCGAGCATTTGTGGTAGTGATATGATAGCTAGTTACTGCAGGATATTTCCAAGGAATGTACAGTTGGTCTGCATAAATACACTCGGATGTATTGGTTGAGAATCCAGTGGTGACCTTCTTGAAACGAATTTGTAGGCTACCTCAGTGGCAAACTACAAGAGCTATATAATTTTGAATACTGTCGATTAACGTTCCTTCCCTCCGTAGGCTGCTGAGGGAACCATAGAAGTGCACAGGTTGTGCGCTCTAGTGTGATTTACCTTGTCTCTGCAAACCCAATAATCGTGAGAACGAGTTACCGGCAAATGCCATGTGTTACATGGAAAATTCTTTCCTACCATGCCGGCGATTATCCTTCCCGTTGCGATAATGTTATTACAAGCCACCATGCCCCAGGCTGATTATCCCCTAGCGTTTCCCCCATGGTACGATATGCCTTCCCCTGTAGTCCACACACCACGCCACTGTTGGCCGTGCTGGAAGTTGCATCCCGCACACCCGTCGTAACGTTGCCGGTGTTTACGTTATGTAACTATTGATTCCGTTCGACACGTCACATACGTCTGATGTCATGCTTTCCACTGCGTGCAATGTACTACATTCAATCCGTGTCGTTCCATCCATGCTATCTGGTGCAACACATGTCATTCAATCCAACCTCTCCTCCGTTCCTTTGCACGCTCTCCGTTATACTCGTCATGCCAGACCCCACTCAAGCCTTGTGGTGTGTCTGCCGCAAGTACTGCAAGGGAGTTCGCAGGCCGATTAACAGGCTTAGAACTTGGAAACGGCATCTACGTGAGGCAGACGACGACGAGAAGGCGTCCATAACGCTGGCAATACGATCCGATGCATTTCGTGCATTCATTGCGTCCACTGCTCAGATCAGTCAGGATTCTGGTGTAACTGGCGCCGCCAGACGTCCATCGCTGGTAAGAATACCTAGTCAACTACATTTTCCTTGGTTTTCATAAATCATCTAGACTGCAACAGCAGAGTATCACCCTCAGCTCGATGACCATCAAAGTGAGGCGCTTGACTACCACCGTGTGGACGAGCCATGTGCGTAGTTTCATTTTCTTTTAAGCTAATAACAAACATTCCACAGCCTATCACAATGACGGTGGGCCCGGAGCTAGAGATGTTAATCATGAGCCTGTAGATAGACGGGACGATGATCAATGTAAGGCTAATTTCTTTTCAAGCTAATAATGAGCATCACACAGACTATTACAATGACGATGACTCGCGAGATCTTCTCTGTGACAATGGTTCCAGAGAGTTACACCACGATGATGGGCCGCTACCCTCGTGCGACAACGACCATTCTGATGAACGAAATGACGATCGCCCACCTGCTCCTCCCATCCGTTCCCCCCTCCTCGACCTTGACATTGGTGAACTCATACGCAAGGTGCGTTTGCCGAAAATACAGCGTGCTCTGCACTTCGTTCGGGACATTGGAAATGCGTCTCTTGACGATGGAGTGGGCTTGACAGGTGAACAGCTCGTGTCCCTCTGCAATCCCCCCAAACAGCCTCTAACTATTCTACCGAGCTGGCATTGTCAATGTTCATTGCACTGGAACACTCGTCTGAGAGTACATATGCGAAAATTCAGCAGGCCACGCAAAGGGCATTCCCTACTTCTGAGCTTCCTACGTTCCACCAAACCAAACGACTCCTCGCGAACCTCAGCGGAGTGACATCTGTCGTCAAGGACATGTGCGTCAATTCCTGTGCCGCGTTCGTAGGTCCGCTCTCTGATTTCGATGTCTGTCCAGAGTGTTCCGAGCCCCGGAACGACCAAGTCAAGCTCGAGAGGAGTAATGGCAGGTCAAACAGCCCCGCGCCGTGTTCCACACAATCCCCCTTGCCCCACGACTCCAACCCCTATGGCGACATCCAGAGACGGCTGAGAAGATGCGCTACCGCAAGAATCGCACTCAGCAACTATTTCAGGAGATCCGGAGATATGGCGGGTTGGCCGATGCATACAACGATGTCTTTTGTGGCGATGCGTACCTTCGTTCGGTGGCAGAAAACCGGATTGGGCCTGACGATATATTGCTCATGTTATCGATCGACGGTGCTCAGTTATATGAAAGCAAGGAATCCGACTGTTGGATTTACATTTGGATTATTCTGACCTCTCTCCCAACCACCGCTACAAGAAGAAACACGTCCTCCCCGGCGTTGTTATATCTGGTCTCAAGAAGCCGAAGCACATCGACTCTTTCCTCTTCCCAGGCTTTCACCATCTCTCCGCTGTCCAGCGTGAGGGACTTCGTATCTGGGACGCCTCACAAAATCGCGAATTTGCTTCACGCCCTTTCCTCTTTCTCGCACGTGCTGATGGTCCCGGTTTACTCACTCTCAGCAACTTTGTCGGTCATCAGGGCAAGAACGGCTGCCGCTTGCTGTGCCTTGTGAAAGGACGTCGTAAGCCTGGAGCCCCGCAGTACTACCCGGTACTCCTCAAGCCGAATCATTATAGTTTACAGCAGTTTGCAAAAATAATGGCACCTACTCGAAATAGAAAATTTTAGTCAGACATGCGGGACTTAGTGGAATTAGTAGTAGCGGCAGCCTTCCTGTTGGTGCCGGTGACATGGTCAACCCAGACTCCGAGGTCGATGTTGAGTGGGGTGTAGCTATGATCCTTGCTCGGAAAAAGTATGACATCGAGGGGGAGATCGTGAACTGATACACAGATATTCTACCGGTAGAGTCTACGCTGACGATGTTATTCACATAGAGGCTCATTCTATTTCAACGGAAACCACGACGCCCTTGTTGGGAATGAGCACATCATGTACATGGTTTGTTCTTCCACACCATCGCCTTATACATCTGTCCTAGCACGTATTGCCTCGGCAACCACTGCGAGATATATACCTTCCATGTATTCCAACCGAGAGAGATATATAGTATGGAGCGGGGATGTCGCCAGTGCATTCGCCACGACCTCCCGTGCGAACGGAGTATCTTGCAAGTGGTGAGGATGCCTTGCTCATGGAACCGTATAGCAGCAAGATTCAGGTCTCGGGTGATTTTGCTGTTGCCCATGGTGATGCGTACACAGATCATACTACAGTTTGTAAAAATTCCGCCAAGTCCCGCACGTCTGACTAATATTTTCTACTTCGAGTAGGTGCCATTATTTATGCAAACTGGAGCTGTAATCAGATCTCGTCCGAACTCGACAGATCCTTCGGAATTCGACTGTATGTAGAATAATATAGTGACATCCATCCTCATCCGATCCCATAGGATTTTAATATTGCAATCGATCTCGCCTTATCCAGACCGGTACAAACCATCCACGACAGATTCAATTCTGTCCTAATCGGATACGCTCGTATATACACTAGTACTATCCTACACACGATACGGCGGGATACATGCACGCTCCTGGGGCAGGCAGCGAGTGGCAGCGGGGTCCTGTCGGCAGAATACATAGCGATACAGGTCAGGAAGGCAGGGCGCCAAAGACAAGAATAGTGTGTGGCTCCAAATACCTCTCATGCGGACGGGCAGCAGCGAAATACATAGCGGCGGGGCAGGGAATGCGAGGTATTGGGTACGAGGATCCTGTGCGGTTCAAACGGGCGATAGATGTTGTAGATGGACGAGGGAATGCGAGGCATCGAAGGCAGGAACAAAGTGCAGTGCAAATGGGCAACATATGTAGCGGAGGGGTGAGGGAATGCGGGGCGTCGATGGCGGGAACAACACGCAGCTACAAAACGTTAAATGGTCGGCAACTACTTACCTGCAACCTGGCAGGCATCAAGGAAGGGGGCACTGCAGGCTCAGCGTATTGGATGACGGGCACCCTCGCTGTGGCAGGCATTGGATGAGCCTGTGCACTGAGAATTTAGTAGAGTCGCTCACGGAAGCGGGTCGCGACCAAAATGTGGCTTAGACGGGACACACACAACATGAAATGAAGAGGGTGATCGATCATGACCATCGAACATTACCCTAGGGCGCGATGCAGTATAGTGATGCGGAAAAGGTGGCCGCATATACTCACCTTTATACTTCTTCGAGCGGCGGGTCGAGGAAGGAGGTGGGGGAAAACAAAGAACGGGTGCGATGTCACCCATGTGGCTGTGTGTACAGTCACTGAAAATTTTCCGGAATAAATTGACTTGGCAGATTTTGAACGTTGAACAATGTCGCCCGGCTCGTTCGACCAAACAATGCACAATGTAGACGATGCAATGTGCAATCGAGTGCGATTCGATGCGATGTGTATACGATGTATTACAATTTACGGTGTAACAGGCATTGCATAGTGCATTACAATTTCCAATAGGCGATGTAATGGCTGAGCGAGACGTTGCAGTTGGACCACGTTCTCCCCCGGCACTTGCCGGGACTCAGTGGGTCCTCGCCAACGGCATTTGCCGGGACTACGCTCTCACGAATTACTATCGCTTGCCACCAGATGCAAAACAGACAGCAGATGCAAAACGTCTTCCGCAGTCAGCAATACTACTAATTTATAAAATCTAATACTTCAGTCATCTAGAGTAGGGTGTATTTATACAGATTAGACACTTAGTTTTAAGAAAAAGGTGTTCATTGGCTATAATATTTGAGAGGAATATGAAATATGAAATATAGCTGTTGAGTTGTTGTGAAGTTATTCAAGATCTCGCAAAAGTTTTGCATCTGGTGTCGAATGATAGTATGGGGGTGAAGTTACAAGACTCGGGAAGTGCCGCCGGCGGCGGCTGAAACCTTGCTTGCAACACGATCACTTTCCTCTTCGATAGCTGGCCCAGGGCCAGGGCAGTATGTGAAAGAGTGTAGTTGTCACCATGTGAGGTATTATGTAAGCCCCCAGTGCAACGAAGTGGAGACAAAATACAGCAAGATTTTTTCTCTACGGCGTTCGGATGGGTTGGGTGCAGGAACCTCACATTGCTATGCTTTGGCAGCTAACGCTCACCAATCTGAGCGGGTGGTGGTTACAGGTCACACCGCAAAAATGAACACGTTCTATATTGTTCTGCATTTCGCCCCCGTAACGTTCAGACGATCTTGTTGATGGAAGGTGGTCCTGTACAGTTTGCCAACGAGCTAAGCGTAAGCTGGGGAGTTGGGCTTCTGGCACATCTGTCGACTTGATCCATCAAGAGACCTGTAGTGACTGGTCACTGAACCTCTGCCGTCGGGTCGGTGACGAACTACAACCACCAAAAGTAAGCCAGGGATCTCCTGTGTCCGGAAGCAGCAGCGGCCGTTCACCGGAAGCAATCGGATTCAATAACGATAACCAAGATTGCTGAGAAGTTGCAGTTTCGATGGCAGACGTATGCTCGACAGTAGAGAATTCTCCTCGAGAGCGATGTTGCACTTGTCCTTCATCCATATTGCCTCCAGCCGTATGTATATGACCGCCATTATGTTTACTTTCATTCTCTGTATAGATCTATGTTGCCATCTCTCTTGCATTTACAATTACAGTGTGGCATTTATGTCTCGACATATGCACTAGTACATCTGGTCTAGTAAGGGTCCACGTTATATGAACTGTTGTGGGCGCTGTGTGTGTCGCCACTGGACTGGCATTTACAATATGGTGTCTACAGGCAAAGCGCCGGCCGTCTTGGTGTAGCGGCCAAGGGAGAGTCTGTGTGCATCGTGGGAAGACAAAATGTCTGAAAGAGGAAGGTGTTTCTGAAACACACCGGTTCCCACGATTTATGATGCGGCAGAGACCTTGCAAGCAAGGTAACTCGGGAAATGCCGCCTGCGGCGGCCTTTGTAAGTACCTTGCTTGCGACGCAGCAAATATTGACATAGGATACATTTTACGGAACGTGGTCTATAGTACAGATTTTCCAGGCGACGATCAGGGTGCCATGTTGTACATGTTCAGTAAGACGAACAGAAAGTTAGAGAAGTTACATTCGTTTTCTGTAGTTGTTATGTAGGTTTTCTTATGGGCGGATTTGCTACTGAGCACCTGCTGGACGACGATGTCGGGATGTGCAGAGACCACGTTCTCCCCCGGCACTTCCCGGGACTCCGTTCTCACGAATTATGGGTGTGTGGACCTCGCCAACGGCATTTGCCGGGACTACGCTCTCACGAATTATGGGGGTGAAGAGACCTTGCAAGCAAGGTAACTTTCCTTCGTCAGTTCTGGGAAGCGCAGGTAATTTCTTACGAGAAAGCCGACGGGTGGTTGATGTGGACATGGAAGACGGAAAGTGCGGATGAATGATCATACCAGGCTGGACTTGCTAATAGATACACACCGCAAAACCCCGCCAACTTGCAATATCCCACCATCTGCGGGTAACATACCGATAGCTTATACTTTACCACACACACCAGTGTTATACCCCACCTTCCAGTTTCTCGTGCGTGAATAATAGTAGAAGATAGAGCAACCTATATGCGAATGCAGTGGTCAAGGACTCAGCGATGAGTGGTGCTATGCGCAGGCGACGCCGTATTTACGGAGTGTTGCTTGCCAGTCCCCTAAATCACCTCCGCCCATTGTAACAATAGAGGCCTTGTTCCGGTCGCGATGCGACGAATGGTTTCTGAAGTGACCTTGTCAATGGCAGTAGTCATGTCGGTGACAGGTATCTTGCGATGGTGTGTCAGTATCTGCGATGTTCATGTCAGCTTCTGGAGTGACTCGGATGCCGAACAGCTTACCTAGATTTACGCTGATTCTTGGCCAACACTCTGGTATATCAACATTCTCAGTTGGTGCGCAAGATGCGGTAGAATTTGAGGCACCTTTACACGGGAGATCGAGGCTTTGAGGGTTAAGATTCAGGGAACGACGGATACAGAGGTGGTGTATTCCACAAGGCCACAGGTGACGGACCTGCTAGATCATTCCAGGGCCGTGTTGTGAGGGTATCACGCCAGCGCCCCCCCTCGTTCAGGTCCCCCGACCCAACTTCCTGCTGCCATCACACCAAACATGAAGATATAACCTAGCCGCACCTCGAGACAATTGTAACGGCCCGAGCGGATGTGCGGGCCCGAACTTTGACGAGAAACTATTCCTGGGTGATCACCAGACTCGTGAGTCATCAGATTTACTTGCTGAGAATGACCGACTTTTCATGTTGGATGTGCAAACGAGAGCTTGGTGGCTGGAACGCAAGAAGTAGTGCGCATACTTGGAGGTATCTATTGACGGACTTCTTAGCTGTACAAGCTGTTTTGCATCTCGACCGGTGCAGACCTCGAGAGCTCGTCTTGATCCCAAATAGGAAGGATTTTCAGCAACAGGATGGTTCCCAGGGCAGTTATGGCTGGCCTTGCGAGCAATGTAATCGACGCCTTCATCTCAGACTGGATCCCCCGCTTTCCAGACCAATACGGCTGACTCGCATTTCCATTGGTGGCTAAATGGCGGTTCAAGATACTACATTGACTTCCAGCGGCTGAGAGGGGGACGCATCAATGGCTGTTGAATCAGCCATCGTTCGCCGACCGCCTCTATAGCTGGCCAGAAACTCGTGTTTGAACGGAATGACGATCAGATGAACCACCCATTCCCGAGGTGGTTCGCATTGCAGAGATTAATTGGCACACCAGATGTATCGGTTCTTTTTCGATGAGGCCTGGTAAGCTTCCAACTCTCGCCGTTCGCACTTGAAGAATGAAAACTGGCGCTTATTCTTCACCTGCTCGTGCATGGACTCTGGGCAGGGATACACAATTTTATTCCATAACCCTAGCATTATTTATTCCCAAAGTCTTCGAAGCGCAACGCTAGGAATATGTGGGGTAGAAGTATCCAGCGTGAATTAAATACCCGTGGGCGTCCTCTTCCGTGATGCTATCAAGAACCTCCAGGACTGCCAAAAAGGACAACATCCTCAGTTGTTGCACTGTATTATTTGTTATACCGATGCAGCCAGTGCTTGATATTTGAAAGGCTTCCCCGATGGAGTTGAGATCTGGAGAATATGGCGGCAGGTATTCAATGCGTACACCTGGTAGGACCTTGAGAAATGTGCGTACAGGAGTAAGAACATGAACTTACCAAAGCGGTCAGCAAGCTCGAGCACATCGTCGCCGTGGTGAATCTTCACAATATCCATGACCAGTACGCTAAGGTAGTGTTGCAATGGCTTGGCTTGGATGCCTAGGCCATGGGCCATGGCTCACTGCTATCATTAGATATTGAAATAATTCTTTTTGATTTGACATGTCGGAATGTACTGTAAGGCAAATACCCAGAGGCATTTCCAAGTTTTTCGCCAATAAGAATTCGTTTCCAAAATTCCAGCTGCTATTGATCTACAGCCAAACATTCAACGGTTGTAGTCGGGTCGTATCGAAAAGGCCTCCAAGATCTGGTTAGAACAGCCCAACGACACAGCAGCAGTGAAGACACACCGTGATCTGTAAAACCTAAGCGCTCAAAGAGCAGCTCTTTGGACGCTTAACATTTCGTGACAGCACTTGCCGAGTACTCAAAGCATTCAAAAACAGTAGGAAGCGCATTTCGTAATCTGGCACGGTTCACTGACGGCGACCCTTGGTACTCCCTCCGCTCGTGACACATTCCTAGTAGCTGAGCTGCTTGTGGTTTGAATTGGTGACCCAAAAACCACCGAGAGCCCTGGCTGTGACGGAAGCAAGTGAGCTTATTCCAACCCGACGTTTGTCGGTAGCTGGTTCCCGACCAATTTGGCCACCTGTCACCTTTGAAGTTTTGGACAAGGACCAGATAGATGAAGCTGGAAACTGGGCTCATGAGTAATCCAGAGAATTATTGTCGGAGCATGATAGTACGTCTTTCTATCGGCTTCACGATGATCCATGTTTGAGTCGTACCATGCCCGCAGGTCGAAACAAGAATGACCTCACTTGAGTGCCAGGCTCTTTGGGAAACGAAAAAGTTCCCCACCTTCGGGACTACCTTGTTGCTCAAATCACCGAGTTATCTGAAGCTTGGAAAGCTTCAGTTGAGGATGACTCCTCTGCGGCACCCATTACAAGCACAAGTACGAGTGAAGAGGAAGTAATCTATGGGCACCGAGACAACTGCATATCCAGAGAGCACAATGTCTCTGTAGAAACAACTGTGCCCCACGCGAAGGTGAAGGCGATGTCTGACGTTGAGGGGAAGGGGAAGGCCAAAGCAGAACCCTTATCACCCACACGTCCTTCACAAACTTATCAAACTGAAAATTATACTTGTGATCTTCGGCAGCTATAGCACCCGACAAACGACTGGAATTTCGAGAAAAATATACCTTCGGACGCCGGCAGGCCCAGGGGATGTGCTCCAGGAAGGCCGTAGTCAAGTCCTACATAGGGTACATATAACCCAACAGAGGACTTTAAAAAGGACAGAAAAAAAAGTAGCTGGGGTATCGGGAACCTATATTCTAATTGGCGGTGGGAATTGGTTCGTCCACGGTTCGTCCGCGGTTCGTGCAGAATATGTCTTCTTAAGAAGGTAAGCAGAAAGGTCACTCCACCCTCGCACATAACTCCACATCTGGTACTGATTGCTTGTGCCCAACCTCACCCTTCGAGTCGCTGTCACGATCTCGAGCAGCATAGTACTCTTCGGGAACTGCCTTCTTCTTCTTCCGATTCTTCTTCACTGTGGAATGGCTGGTTGAGGTATCTTTTTTGTCGATGTGTAGCTTCTTCTTTGGTCTACAATGGCCCGGGGGCTCTGACTGCGATGCACAAAATTCCTGCTCCCCATACTTCCGAGCATTGGAGGAAGTGAACAACGATGCGGATCCATGTTGATAAAAGTAAAGCGATCTGATTTACGAAGACATTAGATAAAACAATAGTGTTATGCGTGAAACTCACCTGGAGACTCCGTGTTATCCGATGGGTATTCCGGATTTGGGCACTCTTCGAGAAATTTGATTTCCGAGAGCGGCATACAATGTTCCTGGCCATTAGAGTAAGTAGCAAGGTAGTCTTCATCGGTTTCGATTTCCTGATGAACCTCTTCACGTGCATCGACACCGCTGGTGTCAGGTTGTGGGAATATAGAACTACTGAGTGGGAGGGTCAGCTGCCTGTCAACGTAGTCATCGACTGGGGGTGGTGGGAGGGCCCTGTCTGCAAGGATGTTGATGGTAAACCCGCTCTGCCGCTTGGTCATTGGTGCAGCTCGAAGCAGTGACTGCCTGGACTGCCTGGGCTGTCCGCGGTGCCAAAGCAACGAACGAGGGTAGTACCAATAATGTTCTATTCCCTACGTTTCCTTTTCTGCAATAACTCTCACACGCCGTGGAAATATTTTGATTGCCAATGCTTTCGAACCCAGCTGTAAGTTACGCACGGTTCAACCTTTCGGAACGATGTGAGTTGGAATGCGGAGTTTGAACTTATTCGGTAGGTGGATCATTTTTCTTCCGTCTTTTGCAAATCATGTACACTTGCAACGTCTGCCAAGTTTCATTTCCGGAGAAACCTGAGTACACTTCCCATAGAAGGAAATGTACTTCGCACTTCGAAACATTCTTCCACCAGGGTAGTGGTGAACGTATAACCGTTCAGAAAAACCAAAATGGATACTTCCAGTGCTATTGCTCAGACGGGGGATGTCCAAGTACAAAGACGGTCTACAAGAATGTGCAGACCCTGAAAAAGCACATGAACAAAATGAAATCCGTATGGGTTGGGCCATCGAATGCTGCCAAAGAGGGTGGAAATGCTGTGGATGAGGTAAGTGCTTGAGATATATGTATACTCATATAAGTGTTGATCAGCAGTGAAGGCAGCCATTGCTCGGAAGAACTCAACATCAGCACAGAATGCGGTAAGTACATGGGAATACGTGTATACTGGTAGTCCCATCACTGATCATGGACACAGACGAAGAGTACTTTAACCACAGGGACACTGAAAGACGATGTAAGCAATCGAGAGGTGTATATAATAATTTATGTTATTCGTGTCTTGCAGGTGGCAGGCTGTAGCTATGATACGAAACTCCCCGGGAATCCGGAGAAGCCAGATACGGTAAGTCAATAGCATACGTGTATGGCACCTCACATCGCTCATTGTGAACACAGGGGGAGGAGAGTACTTTGATCACGGAGGTGTTGAACGACTGTGTAAGCAAGTGAGGTGTATATTTGATATTTCCGGTCATCCACGTCTTGCAGGTTACAAGCATTCATCTGGCGTCGTCTGAGAATATGGATGTGGACATGGATGCGGATCATGTAAGCGTTATACATGCTTGTACTACATGAAGTGCTTAAGTGGAGGGTGTTTCATCTCATTTCTATTCAGGTGCAGGTAAGGAGCACATTATATATATATATATATTATCTCAACTCATATCTGGTCCCAGGGACAGCAAGCCGATGACACCTTCCCTGTTTCAGCAGACGTCGCTCCCCTGCATTCCGGCCAAACGGTGAGTGTCTGAACACCATTACCCCACATATATCTCTGATGGTTGTGCAGAGTTATGATCCACAGGATGGGTTGGTCCATCATCCATACTTGGACGCCATCAATCTCGTGGTGGATCCCAAATTAAAGGCACTCTGTTGCGGTCTATGTCAAGTTGCTTTGATTCCAAACCAGGTGATTTCACACATCCACAGCCACCGTAAAGGTCTGCATGTCAACGGGCAGCACCTCCACGAAGTGCTAGCCCAGTTGGATATCAATGAAACTCTGCCTGACGCACACTTTGACGGCTGCATTCCCCCTTTCAAAGGGCTCGTTGTCTTGGACGGGTGGACCTGTGGACTGTGCTCCTTTATCACATCATCTGAGAAGTGTATGCAGATCCATCACAGGGAAGACCACAAAGATACTTCCATGCCGAAGACATGGGCTGAATGCAAAATGCAGCAATTCAGCAGGAGTGGGAAGGGACGTATTCTTTTCCGAGTTCATGATTCCCTTGGTGTCATTTCTCCTGATACTGTTGAGGACCCGATTCTCCACCTCAGGCAACAAATGGCCCAGGCACCCACATCCAGTGTCCCACTGGATGAACGTGTTGTCAGTCCTTGGCTTCGAACAACCAGGTGGCATGAACATGTTGCTGGTCATGACGTGCGCATGCTGCTTTCCCTCGTGGAGATACCAAGGAAGGATGACGACAAACTCCTCCCTGGACTGAAGGCAGCAGTGGGACAATACTTCGATGAAGCACTTTCCCTGCTTCCAATCACGGATGAGTTGGTCCTCAAGCGGCTAAACTCACCTGATCCAGTGAAAAGGTGAGGTATTTGAGGTAAATGTACATTAGAATTGGTGTCCTAACACTCACATGACAGCGGTATCAACAACACTCCCTTGAGTCGTCACCAAAATGAGAATACCATGACAAACTACACTCCACCGGTCATGGCATTGATATGGATGCTGGCACGAACGAAGTACGACAACCGATACAGTCTACCCCTTCCCGACACCCTCAGTGCGAAAGTCACTGCACTAGGACAAGCCTTGAAAACAGGAGTCAATGTATCTGACAGGATTCATGAGATCCTGATTGAGGTTTGGATGTCAAAGTGGAAAAAGACCCCGGACAATCCACTGCCCTGTCCCACCCAACGGCTGCTGGCTCTGTTCACTTTGAACGAAGATGGCAAGCACAAGGAGCCAACCTTCGTGTCTCCGTTACTTGCCAGGATGGAATACTGCATTCGCCTGGTTTTGCTAAAGGAACTGAAACAACAATCAGCATCCAAGTTCAAGGACGATGACGACCTCGCATGCGATGCACTCCAGCCTTGGTTTACAGAGCACACCAATTTCACTTTCAGTCACATCCGGTCTCTGCAACATCGTGCCTCTTCCCTGGCTTTCCAAACAATGTCTCTTCCTCGCATATGGTGGACGGACAACAAAAATTGGATGGAGCTACTCTACAGAGGTAATCGTATCCACTTGAATCAACTTCACTCGATGTTTGCAGCCAGCGCGACCTCAGTCGTTAATCTTTGGGAGAAAAAGGTACTGAGGGGGACCAAGATGTGTATATCATATGACACACTCGCGGATGACCTCGGAAACCGAGACGTAGGCTACTCCTTCCTGACGGACAGACGAAACGCCTGCTTTTCCGACAGAGATTCCCTGGCAAAAAAGTTCCTCACTGACCCTATCATCGCGAGCCAATTTGGAGTCTTGAGAGATGGCAGGATGATCTGGAACAAGGGAGCCCTGCATGAATGGTTGGATGACTATGCGGAATTTCAAGCACAGATCCTGCTGCGTTGTGAAACCCTGAGTGGTGCACCAGGACGTGGCACTGAACTCACCCCACTCACCATCTGCAACACCAGGGAGCGTTCCCAGAGAAGCCTAGTGATCCTGGGGAAACATGTAACCCTTCTACGCTGCTACCACAAGTCGGCAGCAATAACTGGCCACGAGAAACTCATCCCTCACGCACTCGACGCACTTACCGGTGACCTGCTCATCCAATCTCTGGCGCTAGCTCGGCCATTTGCAGAATTGGCTGCTCACCTATGTTATCCGGACCGGCCAGAGGTCCTCAAGCTTTACAAAACACAGCTCTTCGTAAATAACAGCCGCCTCTTTACCACCGAGAACATCAGCCACTCCATGGCAAAACTAAGCGTCGAGCATCTGTCACTTAAGTTGACAGTCAACCCCTGGCGACACATCAGCATTGCATTCAAGCGCAAGCTCGGC
Source organism: Pisolithus albus (assembly GCA_024613165.1). Lineage (NCBI taxonomy): Eukaryota > Fungi > Basidiomycota > Agaricomycetes > Boletales > Pisolithaceae > Pisolithus > Pisolithus albus. The sequence goes on from JANFAB010000166.1 coordinate 73,972, forward strand.
CAGTTTGCAGAGGAGCTCATGGACATGGATGAAAATGACACGGTGGACGCATTACAAGCTGGGCACTCTCGTACCACAGAAAATCGCATCTATGGTCTCAGCCCTGAGGCTCTACCTGGCGCAGCTGAGGATATAATTCCGTTGTTTTTGCAAGCAAGTGTTCGATGGCAACTCATTATGCACACTGTACCAGGAGGACTGGGATTGCGATATACGGGTGCTAGTCCAGGTCAGTTCCAGCAGTTGGCAAGATCTGGGAGGCTTGGCCTCGATGCTCAGGAAGAAATCACCAGAGGAAAGCAGAGCATGACCATGACAGTCTCTGAGGAGCGAATTGCAGACCAAGTGGTTGCAAGATTGGAGGGAAAAGTCCTGGGGGATCTTGAATCCCGTCTCACTGACAGGTTGAAGGAGAGCGTGTCAGTCACGGCCTCTGAGGAGAAAATTGTGGAAAAAGTCCTAGCAGGATTGGAGGAAAAGGTTCTGGACAATCTCGAAGCTCGTCTCAGTGACCGGTTGGTTGCTACTCTCAGCCCATCCATTCAGAAGATCATCGAGAACTCCATGAAAGGAGCGATTGTTCCCAGCATTGTACAAGCCAACTATGGTAGGACGGATGCGACCCCAACCAATTCTGAAGGCTGGGATGAGATGTATGTGGATTCTGATCCTGTGCTACCCCAACCTGCGACAGCTCCCAAAATCCAAGCCAAAAATATGGAGACAGACGCAAACTCAACCAATACAGCATGCTGGGACAAGACATATGCAGAGGTTGATCCTGTCCCACCCCAACCGAAAAGACAGGAAGGCGACAATCCACTTATACAGAAAGAAAAGGGTCAGTGTCTGATCAATCTAGCATACAGTATGCTAACCTGATTACTTACAAGGCCCAGAAAATGGTCGACAAGATCTCGAAGATCACCGAGGAATCAAACCACCGGAAAACAGTAAGCATACCGGCAACAAACACCATTCGCATAAGTATACACTAATCTTCGTTCTAGTCCAGCAGAGAGTGCAAGTAAAAAGTGAAGTTGCAGAGCAATATGACGTTGATGGCGGTGAGTGATCGAATGCAGCCAGAAATTGAGATACATGCATATCTAATTTTTGGGTACAATGCCAGGGTGTGAATTGGAACAACGATGTCTGCAGGCACTGCGACTGGTACTGAAAAACCCGGCTGCGAATTGGATATCCTCCCAGCAAAGGGATGCTGTACTGGCCGTGGCTCGCTGGACAACCGACGTCATTGCCTTGTTGAAGACTGGTGGTGGCAAATCCATGCTTGCCATAATCCCTGCTCTCTTGAACCCCCTTGAAGGCATAGTAGTGACACTCCCCCTGAAGTCACTGATGGATGACTGGAAGCGGAGGCTGACTGACTTGGGCATTCCTTATCAGGAGTACACCCATGGACCACTCAAAACAGACACAAACGTAATCCTCGTATCTGCTGACCGGTCTATGCTTCCTGGATGGACGCAAGCATTAGCAGAGGTAAACGAGGTGATGAAAGTGACGCGACTGGTCTTCGATGAAGCCCACCTTACACTGGCATCCCAAAACTTCCGACCCTCCATGAGACGAGCGGCTGAACTGAGAATACTGCCAATGCAGATCATCCTACTCAGTGGCACTGTTCCCCCTAGCAGCCTTCCAGATTTGCAATCAACATTTGGACTACTTCCTACAAGCACCACAATACGACAGTGCAGTAACCGGCCAGAACTGGAGTACATCCTGGTGAAGCCTCAAGACAGACGTGAATTGCCAACAGCAGTAAAAAGCATAGTTGCAGAGGAGCAAAAAACATGGACAGAGAGTTCCCGAGGACTCGTGTTTGTGACTTACATTGAAGATGGGTTGAATCTTGCACGAACTGTAAGTTATCCGATACGCTCAAGATACAGATGTGCTAATTGAGGGTGTCACAAGACTGGCTGGCCGTTCTACTGTGGTCAGAAAGATGTCAGCGATGAAGAACGACTTCGCATGTATGCTGCATGGCGGAGCGGACGGCTGCCAGTCATGATCTGCACAAGTGCTTTCAGCACTGGCAACGACTACCCCCATGTCCGCCTGATAGTGCACTACAAGATGGCGAGGGAGATGATCGAGCTCATCCAAGCGCAAGGACGTGCAGGAAGAGATGGGAAACCTGCCAGGTGCTACATTGTCCCGAGCAACACTCCACCAAAGGTCGCACTAGATGGGGAAGAAGTGGACCACAAAGGGCAATTGTGTGCGTACGATTATGCGTACAGGACTGGGAACAGTCAGTGCCTGCGATATGGGGCGACACTGTACGTGGATGGGACTGGGACTTGGTGCGAGGACGATCCAAGGAATAATCCATGCTCAGCTTGCAAGACGAAGGATGACCAAATGAGGCCAATGCCTCAAGCTCCACCGGCGTCCGTTCCAGATGCGATGAGGGCCCAGAAAACAGAAGCCACGACACTTCTACCATCGACGTCGCTGTTAAAACGAAGCATCTCGGACGTGATGTCCACGGCGCCAACAGTGGAACATCATTTCACCCAAGCTGCAAGACACTCGAAGAAGATGAAATTAGAGAGGCAAGGGAAGGAGTTGAGCGAGGTGGACAGATTGCGAAAAGCATTGAATGCCATCAAGTTCAAAGGGTGTGCAGTGTGCCTGGCGATGTATGGAAAATCGGATTCACGTGCACACCACACATTGAAGCACTGTGGATCTCTGACGACACTTGGGAGTTCTTTCCAAGATTACCTGAACTGGAAAAGGCAGATTCGCTACGGGCATAAAGGGTCATGTTGGAAGTGTCATGTACCATCCTTTGAGGATGAACTGCACCCTCCATTTGATACGGGCCCGCCTTGCGAGTGGGAAGATATCGTTATGCCACTAGCACTGGCAATCTTCCTCACCGAAGAAAGACGCTCGGCGGCGACGAAGCGCTTCTCAACCACTTGGAAAACGAAGGAAGATCTTCGCTTCTGGCTTGAACAAAAGTCACAGGACGAGAAAAACAACAGAGGGATGGAGCTGTTGATGTGGTTCATGGAGGAACTTGGTACATCTTCAAAGCAACCGAGCATGGGGCAACCTAGCAGTGAAGCAGCCGGGGGGGAGGATTAGTGACCGACGAACCGTGGTCGAACAGGGACGAAGCAGATGGCACAGGATAGTATTTCCACGGCATGTGTGAGTTATTCCAGAAAATGTGTGAGTTATTCCAGAAAAGGAAAAGTGGGAATAGAACACTAGTATTGGTACTACTGTCGCTCGTCGCTTTGGCACCGTGGACGGCCCAGGCAGTCGATGCAGTACCACACTCCAGATACCCTATCAACCATGATCTCAAGGAATGTGCGATCTGTCTTTGGGGTTCGGGTTGGCGACTTGAAGATATCTGCGAATGCTCTTGGTGTTTCGTCACGGAGTTGCTACCGCTGGCGAGAAATACTGGAAGAGCATGGTTCTGTCAACCCGCCACCTTCCCTACTGTCAGGACGTGCACAAACAGTAACGAGGGCCCTCTTGACAGTTCATGGTGAGTAGGCTTGGTTTATGGGGGAAGCAAGGACCGACGTACGGCGGACGAACCGCGGACGAACCGCGGACGAACCGCGGACGAACCGCAGAGGAGCCCACCAAGCTCATCGAGATTTACTTCGACTAGCCCCACCGCGCGATACGGCTGCTTTTGGCAGTGGTTTGACCTGCCAACAAGGTCTGTATGGCTCGTGGACGACCTCGAAAAGCTGCGACACAACGGAATCAGCAAGGTTCAGTATTGGAGGATGCAGGACTTACCAGTTTTCCGGAGTCTGACTCCAGCACGAGCAGTGAGCATCCTCGTAAAAGGGCGAGGTCCTGTTCAAGCAGACACAGTCAGCCAAGCACGGATGACAGTGGAGATGACTGGCAACCTCCTGTCATCTTTGAAAGTCTGAAGTGTGCAGCTGGTGGAGACGAGTCTGATGAAGCTGATGACATTGAGGATATTGGTGCTGCATTCCCAGACAATGGTGATAGTGGGGTTTCTATGCGGCTCATTGATCTCGCCACCCGTGCAGGTGATGATCCATCTGATGAGACATGGCTGCTTCAGAAGGAAGCCGGGCACGTCAGACAGTGCACAGCAAGACCAAAAGAGTATCGGATGGGCCCAGACATGGGCAGCAAGTCAGCACGCACTCGACGACGATACCGGAAGCTTCTTCAGAATCAAACCTCACTTGGGAACTTTGGATTTGCACAAACCCGCACACCTCGAGACCCAACACGATTACCAGCACCACTCGTCTAATGCATGTTACAGTACTGGGGGTGGTGTAAATACCGCTATCGCGAAGTTCGGAAGCGCACATTTGAGGAAGCAAAGTATTGTGCACGAGAACAGCTTGATGTCTGTCCAACAGATGTGATCCGGCGGTTCATAAATCGATCCTGGCGCTTCATGAGTGCTTACCAGTTGGGTCTTACTGGAAGGGCAGCAGAGTGGGCCATTCGAAAGCAAATGCAACATCGCCAGGTCTCGCAGGCCGCGATGACGTCAATTGAAGCTGTCGTGAGTCACCCAATGCATGACCATATTTAGTAACATACAAAGTCATTTTTCGAGGTCAAAAATTTGGCCAACCCAAAAAGGCGTGGGAATAAATTCGGAGCACTGTTTTTCGATGTCTTTTGACTGTCTGATCCCCGATCTGCCCTCAACCTGCGGTACCAAATTTACCGTGTTTGCTTGTCCCCAACTGCACCAGGTGTACGCATTGAATACCCGCCGCCATACATGCCAGATCTAAGCCTTTTCTAAGATCAAGCACTGGCTGCATCGATATAACGAATATTACTGTGCAACAACTGATGATGGTGGCCTTTTTGGCATCTTAGAGGTTCTTGATACCATCACGGAAGAGGACGCCCACGGGTATTTCATTCATGCTGGATACTTCTGCCCCACATATTCCCGGCATTGCGCTTCGAAGACTTTGGGAATAAATAATGCTAGGGTTATGGAATAAAATTGTGTATCCCTGCCCAGAGTCCATGCACGAGCAGGTGAAGAATAAGCGCCAGTTTTCATCCTTCAAGTGCGAACGGCGAGAGTTCGAAGCTTACCAGGCCTCCTCAAAAAAGAACTCTCTGTCAATAACTTACAAGGTCAACGGCACGCTTCTCGCGCGTGGGTGATGGCGACCAACATGTCTCTCCCCCCGTCGCTGTCACAAATCAGAATGATACGGATCCCTAATTACCAGCATCAATCGCAAGGTAGTACTTATTAGACTATTACCCTCCAACAGCAAGATGAAAGGCTTCCCAGCTACAGTAGCACCTGCCACTAGCGCCTCTAGAGGCCATCGCCTCCAGCCCGGGCGTGCCAGGCTGTCAGTTGACAAGAGCACCCTGCACTTGCAATAGCTTTTCTCAGTCTGAATAAGCACAGGTGTGGACGCTTGGGAGAGGTGCCCAGCATGGGGAAGGTTTTCATGAAGGCTTGTGCGGCCGCCTTGCACACTCCCTCAAATTCCTCTGCGAAGGGAAAGAAAAAGAATGACAGAGAACAGATGCAGCGCTATCGGTAGAACGTGGACTAGCTGTATACAGTGAATTGCTGCATCCTGCAAATACATACCCAGCTTCTGCTACGACAGATTCCCACCTTTTCCCTCAGCGCACCCAGCTGTCCCCAGCCTGCAAGACCAGACCTCATTCTGAGGGGGCCATCCGCTTGCGCGAAGAGCGAAGCTCCGAATCTGGCGACACGACCCCCTTGCATTCCCGACGTCTCTTCAAGCCAGAGTGGCGCCAGGATCGATAGCGGGAAAAGGCAGTTTGCCAGACCGCTGCTTGCAATTCATCTAGGAGCAAAGTCCAATCTGACGGGAACGTTGCTGTTGTTGACAAGTGCCGAAGGTGAGCAACCCGGTCTGGTGCAGCTCCAGCTTCTGCCTCCAGATCTGCAGCCCGCAAGAGGAGCCGCTGTGCAGCCAGGTCAAGCAGCTCATCAACCTTGTGCATATCTAGGTCTGGATACAATTGCTGTATGGAAAATTAGCCTGCATATGCCCCTTCAATCCAAATATGCCAAGGAGCTTACCCCCTGTGCGCATAGCGGACCCTCCCCAAACTGGATGCGGCCGTCCCTTTCTCTAAGTGAAATTTGGAAAGTAACCAAAGCCACAGAAATCCAATTCACATCTTCCACAACGACGGGTCTGAACGAATAACGATGTGGGGGTGTGGGCATGAATGCTGATCGAGGGAGCGGCGGGAGAGAATGGAGGGGGTAAGTTTTAGGAGGAAGACCTGAGTTTACCTCTCGGATAGAAATCGTCAACGCGGCGTCCAACTCTGGGATGATGTCTGCAGATATGAGGTAGCTTGGAGCTAAATCCACATTCCATTACCCAGATGGGAAGAGGGGAAAGAAACTGGGGGCGGAGATCAAGGCGTAAGTCTGGAATGATAGTGGTGGGTGACTCATCATCCTCGATCGCCAGATTGAAATTGAGGACAGGGTGGTGGCCATGGGGCGCATCGTCTGTACCGAGGGAATTATTGTCTAGGAAGTATCGAATGCGGCCTGCAAAGGATTGAATTCTGGGAGCCTCATGGATTGGATAGGGAGCCATTTCTACGACCTGGCAGGCTTCGGGTGAGTGGAGAAGTCTAGAAGGCATAGTGGCTGATCAGCTACTTTGCAGAGGAAAGCTCTAGCGAAGTACTTACTCTGCTGGTGTTTGATATCGTCTATAATCAGATGACATAGAAACGATTTCGACAAACTCTTCAGGCGTCACGTTATTGAAAACCTGAGGATGGATCAGATTACTGAAGATAAGGTATGTAGCAAACCCCACCCGAGAATCAACAAATGGAAGTTGAAGAGCGCGGATGATGGCAAGGCAGTGATCAAAAGATGGTGGGTCGGTGTCAACAAAGGGAGAGTTGTCTAAGATATGAAGGTCAGCAAAGTCCTCTGGGTGAACCTGTTCAGGGGTTGATGGTGCAGATGAAGTGCTAGAGTCGAGTAGGGATGTCGGCGAGTTTGACCTGTCGCTTGCCGTATGTGTGGGAATGTCCGAGTAGCACATGGTCGGCAGCATGCTGGTGGCTCTTTGTAATTTGTTGGGCAACAGGGACATTTCAGGGTAAAAGTGCTAGGTAGCTAGAGTATGCCTAGCAGATGTGGATGGATATTAGAGTAGAGCTGGTGGGAAAGCAGTGGCGGCGGGCTGCCCAAGGCATGCTTATGTCAGACAAAGACAGGACATAATTACCTTTCTATGCCGCTCGAGACTTAGTGGAAGGACGAACTACAAAGCATGTGCTAGGAGAGGGGGACTCTTCTGGGTAAGTGTACTGTGGGTTTGGGCGAAAGCCTGGGGGGGCTTTCCGGCACGAAGCGAAACCTGGAAAGGGCGACAAAGCGAGCTGTGACCCAAGAAGAAGGAGTAAGCGACGTGCTGCAGCGAGGCGTGCGCCCAAACAGAAGGAGCTGATGACTTGCCATTAGCGAACCGGGGGTTGCATGAGCCTTGTGAAAGGTTCGCGGGCTGGGGAAGCTTGGGGGTATGGAGCCAGTATCATGGCATGTTTCCGAAGGTATAGAGTGAAAGACTGTCCTGCCCATCTCCCTTGGGATTGGACTACATCGAAGGGAACACCTCTGAGGAGGTATTCGAGGGTTTCCCCTATACGGAGGCTGTGGCCTTTGAAGTTGGGTAGGTTGTGAATCTTGGTGAGGGCTGAAATGCGGGACGTGAATTGTCTTTTGCTGAGTGGGTGAAGGGAACCGTCGACGTGCTTCCATGCGAACAGATGGTCTTCTGGTAGACCCGGATTGACGGCCAAGTGGTTTTCGAGAGCGTAGAAGGGGTCTGTCGGACCATCTTGTTTGGCACATTGGACTGACTCGCCTTTACCTGATGTTGCTGACATTTTTGTCCAAGGAAGGTCAAACTTTTTGACTAGTAGGTCGTTACGATCTCGGACGTCTGATACGGCAGCACGGGTGATGTGTCTCGAAGGATGGAAAGCTTTTGTGTTTTGAACGGTGAATTCTCCGAGACGAGCAATGCACCAAAAACAGGTGGTCATGCAGGCAAAGATTGCGGCATCGAGTGGCTCATTTAGACGAAGATGTAGTCTGAAGAGGATCATGATTTCGGTGGTGAATGGTGCACGCTGGGGTCTCTTGGCTGAGACGGGTGCCAGCTTGATGGCTCCTTCTATGCAACGTTTGAGGCTGTCGGGGTTGATCGTCCATGCTTAGCCATGTAACGTGTGCCAGGCCTTCAATCCTGCAACGTAGTTGGCTATCGTACTGCCCGAGTAGGAGCCGGCACAGCTTGCAACAAAAGCCAGAATTAGGTCAGCCAGAGCGGGACAGCGTGCAGTGTCAGGAATGTCATTGTTGTCGCAAAATACATGAAAAATTAATAGACCGGCCCCATACGTCGCCTTCGTTGAGTCGTGCCACGATTGGTTAATGACTTGAAGTACCCTGTCCAGTTGTTCCTCCGAGATGATCGTGGTGGAAGGGGTGTTGTTGGATGGGGAGGGTGCTGAGGGGAGCCATAAACGAAGTCGATCTTTGGCTAAGCAGTGTGGTCTGTGGGGAGACGGTTTGGGGTGTAAGTCTGGACGGTATGGCAATGGAGTGGGAGGGGGTGGATCTTGTGATGATGTTCCAATTGGAGTATCAAAACGCGAGTGGGGTGTTGGAGTGTGGCAGGAAGAACTTGGTTGGGTTGTGTGGGAAGACTGGGAACGGTGGGGAAGGGGAGCGCTGGCTGGGCGGGATGGCTGGGTAGGATTTTGGCACGGGGGCAGGGTGCCGGTTATGCTTGGCTGCTGTTCGTTCTGCTGCTGAGGTGGGTGCGAGCGCATCGATAATGAACTGGCGTAGGGGTTCAGGGATCGGGATTTGTGGGAGTACGAGGTCAAGTGGGCCAAATGTGCCCACGCGTGATGGGAGGTCTGCTGGGTTGTAACGGCTGGGGACGTACTGCGGTGCGACTTCAAAGCGGTGTGGTAGGGATTGTATGAATGTGTGGATGCGTTTGAATACTTCGTTGGCTGCTTTGTTGCGATGGCGTCCGTTCCGCCACCCTTCGACGACACTTCTGTTGTCTCCGTGGACAACGATGCGTCCCGTAAGGCTAGAGATAGATGCGAGTGCATAGACGAGTAGTTCAAACCCGACTGCTTCTGCCCATGCAATATCTCGTTTTCCATTGAGAGTCTGCCAACCTGGTAGTAGGCGCCAGGCTCTCCACTGTTTGCCTATGACGATGGCAATTCCAGTTAGTGAACTAGCGTCCGAGAATGCTAGAGGGTCGACTGCAGGAATGGGGGGGTATATGTTACGACGAATGTTGCCTGCAAGGAGTGACTTCTTCCACCAGCCTAGGTCTTCTTTTATAGTTTTTTCTGGTCGGTGTGGGAGGAATGCTTATCCGAGCATGTTTTTAGCATGCGTTCTAAACCCGTGAGGAATGCTCGGCCCATGGGCAATGCGGATGATGCGTGTAAGAGCTTTCCATATAAGGCTTGTACCTCGATGAGCGTGTGGGAGTTGCGTGCGAACCAGTCATCAATAGCTGCAGTGTACTTGGAAATTTTGCCAGAACTGAGGGCGACAGTACGGTTTTTTAAATCCCAGGTGAAACCCATGTAATCAACTGATGATGCGAAAGGCTGGTCTTTAGATAGTTCCCTAAAGGGGCTGAAATCCTATCTAAGTCGCTGAAACAGTATGAAAAAAGTCTGTCATGGTCGGAGCGAGGGGATGACTCAGATAAGTCTACTATTGGAGTGGCACAGCTTTCACCAAATTCTTCGAAACCGTCCTCATGGGGGGGTCCTTGGAACCAGATGCGGCTGCCCGTAGTTACCATTCCTTGCTGACTAATCGTTTCGTGCCATTGTTGACGTGCAGCATTGTACTCTTGTAAGTGAATCCGTAGAATGCGGAAGAAGAGATGGTCGTCCACCCACTTGTCTAGCGGACCAATTCCCGAGTGAGGCATGATTTCGCAACCTGCATCAGACATGTGTCCGTACCCCCCAGCTGATGGGGAGGCTCCGAAGGCCACACATGTGTCGATGCAGCCCTGAGAATCTGATATACGCACTACTGCAGCCGGCCACTGGGAAGGGTGGAGGGGGATTGTTCGATAGGCTTCGGCAACATCCCTTGTAGCTGCCTCTGAGCCAGGGGGGAGACGTGCGATTAGAAGGTAGATTACTGAGAAATTTCCCCATGTGGTAGGGAAGTCTTCTGCTTCGATCTGTGAGTTGATCGAAGGATTCGGGTACGCAGCAGATGGAGAGAGGGGAAAGGAGAAGCTCTGTATAAGCCTGAATTTTCCGGGTCTGCCTGGTTTAGGAATGATCGAGATTGGAGAGGACTGGAAGGGGCCCAGGGCGGCTTCGATTAAATGAAGGGGAAAAGGACCTAGGTAACGGCCCTTAATAATTTCTTTGTTTATGGCATCACGAAATTCCGGCTGATATGTATTTACAGAGGGCTTATTAGGGGGAGATTGAGTCCGTAAGATGTTGGGAAATTTCAAATTAAAACCAGAAGATAAGCCATCCGGAATTTTGGAGAAACGTCGGAGAAGATTAAACTGGCGAAGACTTGATTCCCACGCCGCCTGTTTATAAGGAGTTAGAGGGCTGCGTCTTCTGAGCTCGAGGGCAGCTCGAAGCGCCATGAGAGTCGTGTCCACAGCCTGAACAGGCATGGATGGGGGAATGCCTGTCACGACAACCTTCCTCTCTCTGCCATTTTGTGCAGATGCGCTGATGCCGATCACGCCCAGTGAAAACTGGACATGAGCCCAGTGGTGTGACCCAGTGTGACGAGATGGGAAACTGATGTGAAAAATATGACGTGGTCGATAAATCGATCACGGGTGTAGAGGGATTTGCCGATGCGGCGTGTAGCGAAGGTATGGTGCTTCTTGTCCCATGTGAATTCCTCGGCACAGTCCACCACTCGGTGCCGGTGACGGCCGAGGCATACTGCGCAGATGGGTAGTGAGTCCGAATAGGGCCGAAATCGACTACGTCTGTGTGGGTCATCTCCAGTTGGGGATGGGGGAGGGGAGCGTCTGGTCGTATTCATGGTTCTGGACCGGCCTTGCTGCCATGGTGAGGGGTATGGGGAATCACGGTGGGATGGCTGATTGAGAGTGCTCGACTGTGTATGACGAGAGTTACCCAAGGGGGGGGAAACGGGTGGTAGGGTGGAAAGTGAACACGTGCCGCATGGTGCGGAGATTGTTCATGTGAGGTGGAAGGGGGGGTGGGGGTGACACGAGCCGCATCGGGCGGAGATTGTCAGTGTATAAAAGGAGGGGGGGTGCGAGCCACGATGTTAGTGGAGATCATCCCCGTAGTGGTGGGTATGCCAAACGTAATCAAATTAAATGTATCCGGGTGGTGGGAGAGAGACGACCGTTAGTTGTACTATTGGTGTTCGGTGAAGGGGAGGGAGCTTACCCGTTGCAAGCGGTTGATCTGTTGGACATGTGCTTTGCGGACTAAGTCCTGTCGGGTCTCTGCAAGCGTAACCGTGCAGATTTTGGCCAGAGACCAACTCTGCTTGGTTCCTATTGCAATGTGCCAGCGCTTTCGCTGTATTCCTTGGTACACTAAAAGAGCCCTCCGACTGAAGGTATCATCTGAGTGACGCCACGGGTGGTTCGACCAAAATTCGATGAACACATTGACACGATCTTGGGGCCAGTCGTTCAGTTCCATGGACTCTATCATCCGTGGGGTGGCTTGCATGAAATCCTCCCAAGAGAGGTCGACATCTTCGACTAAGGCAGAGCTGCACGAGTCCGGAACAGATGATGCAGGGACAAGAGTGGCTGTGTCTGCATCTTCGTCATGCACGAAAACGAAGGAGTTGTTGTTTTTTTGACGACCTAGTCGATGAGGTTTCGGCAGCTCTAATTCCTTTGTTGGTGAAGTACCACATTTCTATGTATTCACCCTTTTTCATACGGGTAAGCGCGATACGAGAGGGAATGTGGACTGGCCCTATGGGAAGGGGTGCATCTACCACCGGAGCAAACTTGTTCTTGTACTTTTTCCGCTCTTCGTTGTGCACTGTTTCACGGAGCTCTTCTTCGGCTTGGCGTCTGCGCTCGTTCTCCTCTTGTTGAGCCCTTTCAGTCTCGAGTTGGACTCGGGTTCTTTCTGCTTGTCGGGCATCCCATGCTGCCTTTTCTCTTGTCATTTGTTGATGTCCAGAGGTTAGTTAGTATACCGACAGCTTGTTCTTCGGAGAGTCCCGTGTCAACTAGTAATTGTCTTTGCTGAGCATGTTCCGCAGTTGCGAAGTCTGGCTGAATGGCTTCGTGCGGATTGTGGCAGACCTCAGCCATAGGTTACGATTTCTAGCTCAAAGAGAGAGTGCCTGATAAACCAGAAAAGAACGTGAGTGAATGGCTGGAGCGAAAAGACTGAACGAGCCTCTACGGGCTCGGGGTGCTGCGAAGTGGGCAAGAGGAGAAGCGCTGCCACTTCGCATTCTCACGCATAGACTATATCCTACGTCGCTAACGCTAACTTAGGAAAACAGCTTGCAAGGTTTCTCCAACCCCAATATTCGTGGGAACGTAGTACCGGGATATGCCATGTGTAACCCGGGAAATTATTTCTTATCTCGGTAGATACCCCCCTCAGTCTTAACACAGCCACACCAGCTTGGCCAACGTACGAGCGAATGGAGACGCTAAGCTAAGTTTCTTTTAATGACGGTCCACCACTTCCGTGTTTTGTTATTCTCCTCTTCCAATCGATCATCTTCCGCAAGAAGATCATTGCAATGAGATTTCAGAAACACTTTATCGTCGACATCTCGCAAAAGACGTATGGAAGATCTCCTCGCACTCCTCGACAATGCGACGCATAGGTTGAACAGGTTGAGCTTGGCCCCAGACGGAGGTGTTGCAATGTCCGCTATGACGCACGGTAATGTCTGACCCTGTGATCTGTAATCGGTGAAGGCATACGCAGCAGCCATCGGAAATTGACGACGACGGACAGTGCGTATGACGTTCTTGCCATTAGACGGCGTTTTAATGCGAAACGTTGTCGTGACTGGTTCGATAGGTACTACGGATTCTTCCAGATCCGTAAAAGCTTCTTCGACTCGTTCCATCACCATCTGAGAGTTTCCCACGGTAAACTGGGCACTCCAGCGGGCGTTAGAGACATCATGGAGAGCAATAACAGACGCGTTCCAAACCATTCTCAGAGCACCAGCAGACCTTCGCAATACAAAGACCCCCCGAGACAGGATCTAAACAGACCAGCAGTGAGAACTACACTCAACCCCGGAAAGAGACCTGCGCCGTCACCCCCCAACTCCCCCCCACCCCGTAGAACAACCAAGCGCTACCTCGAACACTACTCACTCAGTAGACCCGTAATTCAGCATCGACCGGACAACCACCTATCGTGGGCAGACTACGATGAGGAGATGGAGCATCCTCTTGAAGACTTCGAGGATACACGTCACCATCCTCACCACCCCACGACAGATCCGGGCCTCACTCATCAAGAGGCAATGGAAGAGCTAGGACTCGCTTTGGATAAGGCTCTTTACGCTCTCAAGGCAATTTCTGACCACGCTTCCTTCCCAGCTGACTTCACTGACAAAGCCACGTCTATCTACGAGAAAGTAACAGGCTTAAGCCACAAACAGCCTCAACTTACAGCGAACTCAAACCAGGACATAGTCTCTGCCCTTACGAAGCTTACCCGAGAAGTTGAAGACCTCAAACGTTCACATGCCAATCAGACGCCCTCCTCCCCGAAGGAATCGTACGCCACCGGACCCACCATCAAACCCCAACCCAAGCAACCCAAGCAACCCACCCAAACCCGTCCAAATTCTACAATCGAGACCAGAAGACTGAACAACCCCATGACCCGCCACCACCCAGCACGCCTTGTTATACAGCCCGTCTCTCCCCCCCCTCCGGACCAACGCTTCTCTGGCAAGGAGATAGTTGATATAATTAACTCCTCCCTCAAGGATAAGACCAAAGCTTCAGTAGTAGCGGTCAAATGGAATGACAAAGGTAACTGCGTTGTTATAGCTCATCCCTCTTTCACAGCCGAAGATCTTTTACCATACAATGAAGATATCGCCAAGTCCCTGTTGGACCGCCGCGCCCTGGATGGATGGACTGCCATCCGACAAAAAGTGGCACAGAGTCCTAATTCACGGGGTGGACACCGGTAAATCAGATATTGATGACATACAGGACCTGAACGACTTCCACGGCCGTTCTGCATCTGAACTGGAAGACGAGCTCTTGACCCAAAACCCCTTCATGGCAAGCATCCAACTCATGGAACCCCCCCGGTGGATCGCCCACCCAGAGTCACTCCGACAGAAAGCGCACTCCTCAATCGTGCTAACCGTTTCCTCACAAGAAGAGGTTGACTTCCTACTCGGCGTAGGGGGTGCCTTCATGTTTGGCAGATACACCACAATTAAACGGTACCAAGACACTAAACCCGTCAAACAATGCACGACCTGCTGGTCATTTGACCACTTCTCTGCGAGGTGCAACTCCCTTCCCAAATGTCGATCCTGCGCAGGCCCACACAGAGAAGAATCCCACGTCTGCAACGAATGCCCCAATACAGCCAAAGCCCAGAAAGGCTGCACGCACATGCCTATTCGCTGCGCAAACTGTGATGGGGACCACCCTGCGGACAACGTTAACTGCCCCACGAGACAAATCGCCGTCGGTACAACCAGATCCGCCCCGGTTGGAGGCCGAGCTACACGTGCACTTGCTCGCAGAAACACCCAAGCATGAGAGGGAGAAACCACACAAGCCCCATCCGTATCATCCAACTAAACACTAACAGACGCAACATAGTCTGCGACGCCCTCCTTAACAGCACCGCACGAGACTTCGACATCATTCTGTTAACCGAACCCTGGTTTGGAAATATAGGAAACGACCAAAGAGGCCCAGTTGCGGGGCCAGGATGGATCCCGATCTTACCATTACAACCTATCCCAGATAATATTATTCCCAGAGTTATGGCGTACATTCGTCGTAGAAACGACTTTACAGTTACGCTACGCTCAGACCTAGCTTCGGATGCAGACCTGCAGATACTCCAGATAGACCAACCCCCTCATACGCCGATCATAGTCGCCAATGTCTACAATCAGAGAGCCAGTGACGACCCCCTGTCCTGGACTTTCGACCGCCTCATAAACGTTACGTTCCCCACCAACCTGCCCGTCGTCGTCTTGGGTGATTGGAACCTCCATCATCCCCTATGGTCTACAACCGACCGTCGGCCCAGCGCCAAAGCAGAAGCGCTGGCGGACTGGACGTTCGAAAACGGCTTAGTAATGCTCAACGAAAAAGGCACCCCTACTTACCTCTCCCATGACGGGGCGTCGCTCTCCACCCTCGATCTAACTTTGCCAACCACGCTGCAATCACCGGAGAGGCGGTCTGCAACTGGAAAGTAGACCGGGAGCTATCATGCGACTCAGACCACTTTGCCCTCACATGGTCTATTGACCGGGCTAACCACCCCATCGACAACGTCACGGCACAGAAGTTCAGGTGGAAGGATGTGGACAAGGACAAGAGGATTGCATGGAGAGCCAAGTATACTGCGGAAGTAAACGAAAGATGGTGGATTTTTGACCAGCTGGCCTCATCCGAGTACCCATCTACCCAAACACTCGAAATCGCCGCTAACGAGCTTCAGAATGCCATTACCGCTGCGACGAACGCACATATCCCAATACGTAGGGACAGCAAGCATGCAAGACCATGGTGGTCTGACGACCTAACCAACTGCCTCCACGATATACGTGACCTACGCCACGCAGCGGCCACCTTCCGCTCGGTGACGGGCGAATCAGACCCAACGACCACCCGCCTAATCAAGACGGCCCGTAACCGCTTCAAAAGAAAGGTCAGAGAGGCCAAAAAGAAGTGGATTGAGGAGGAACTACAGAAGACAGACCCGAACGAAGTCTGGAACTTCGCAAAATGGCCCAAAGGAATCCGTCAATACCCCACCCCAGCCATTAACCGTGGACCAGACAGACCGAAAGCTGTCTCCCATCAAGAGAAATGTGATACCCTCAGAGATACGCTATTCCAACGCCCGCCATCGCTTCAAGTGGAGCAGGTTGACACCACCCACCCCCTCCCCAACGACATCCCTTGGCCCCATGTAACGTACTCTGAAGTGCGTAACGCTATCTTCTCCCCCAGCTACAAGAAAGCCCCCGGACCGAGCCAAATCACATACTCGGCACTACGTTTAGCCTGGCAAGCAGACGCCACCCCAATCTATCTCCTCATCTCCCGCTGTGCCAATACGGGATTCCACCCCCATGTGTGGCGCAAGACCACCGCTGTGGCCCTACGCAAACCAGGCAAACCAGACTACTCCGATCCCAGGGCCTACCGTCTCATCCAACTTGAGGAATGTCTGGGCAAAGTATTAGAAGCAGTCATGGCCCGTCGTCTCTCGACGTGGATCCACACATATGGCCTAGTCCCCCCGACTCAGTTTGGTGGCCGTCCCGGCAGCTCTACAGTAGACGCCGCACTCACACTGGTTAACGACGTTGAAGCAGCCCGCAACCACGGGTTCGTCACCTCAAGCTTAACGTTCGATATAAAAGGTTTCTTCGACTTCGTAAATCACACTAAACTATCCAACATCCTGCGCCAGAAAAACCTCCCTGTCCAGATGGTCAGATGGGTCCCATCGTTCCTATCGGAACGAGAGGCAGCAATATGCTTAGACGGCAAAGTGTCCCCATCCAGCCCGGTAACAAACGGCATCCCTCAAGGCTCCCCAATCTCCCCAGCCCTCTCAATCGTATATGCAAGCGCGATATACGAAGAATTCCAACGAAGTCTATTAACGCGCACCATCCCCCTGGGCCTCCCACCTTCTAAGGCAGCCCCAGTAGCGCTGCTAGGCTACATCGACGATGGCAACCTGTACGCATCATCTGTCAGTCTAGACCTCAATGTCGCCATCTTGAAGGACGCCTTCTCCACAGTCACTCGCATCTTGGAGAACCTCGGCCTGACAATAGACCTCTCTAAATCCGACTTGATCCACTTCTCGTGGCGTCGCAAAGAATCACGCCCACACATCGAACTGATGTATCGGGACTCCCCTCACCGTGTTGACCACTCGGACACCATCAAATGGCTAGGAGTCTGGTTCGACTCCAAACTATCATTCCGTAAGCATGTACAGACAGTCACCACGAAAGCTCACCGCATCGCAACCGGTGTACAAATGCTCGCCAACACAGTTCGCGGACTCCACCAATCCCGCCTCCGCCTCATCTACAATGCATGTGTACGCAGTGTCATGACATATGCCAGCCCGGTTTGGTGGCGCGGACAAAAAACGCTAGCCAACAAACTCTCCGTAGTTCAAAATAAGTGCCTCCGACACATCTGCGCTGCTTTCCGTACCACCCCGACAAGAGCACTCGAAATCGAGAGTGCCACCCCCCCAATCCCCTTTTATCTAAATGCCATCAACAGAAACTATGCAACCCGTCTGCATAAACTCCCCCGCACCAACCCTATCATCATACGCCTACCACAAATTTGGAGAGGCTATGATCCCCCCAGCCACGCCCCCCCCCTTCCACCAAACAAGATGTCCCGCAACCCCCACCCCTCCCCCAACAAAAACAAATCTACGCGCCTTCAAAGCATAGCCAATCTCTCAGACCCGCACATCCCGCACATTGATATATACGCCATCCCACCTTGGGACGACTTCCACGAAAGATACAAAAATAGACTCTCGATAAACGCAATAACCACAGATGACAACAAAGATAGAAAACGTTTAGCTAAAGAACATTTAGAACTCGTCCGTAAACTCAACACCGATAGCCAGTACTTACTCGTTTATACAGATGGCTCTCTGAAGACTGAAGACGGTGACCGCAAAGTTGGCTCTGGCTGGGTTGGCTACCTCCTCGCACGAGAAGTCATAAGCGGCAAACTTAACCTTGGAGGCAACAATGAGGTCTTCGATGCGGAACTCACAGGGCTGGCGAGGGCACTTGATGAGGCCATTCCCTTTGCTCTCTCGAGAAACGTTCACCACATCCACGTCTTTCTAGATAACCAATCGGCAATTCAGACGTTAGCCGGCACCCCTCCGCTCACGTCACAATGTATCGCCCTACAAATACGTGACTCCATCAACTCCTTCCTCAATAGAGACGAGTTGAATCACCTACACATATCCTGGATCCCGGGACACTCTAAATAAACGGGAACGAGAGAGCGGACGCACTAGCGAAGGAAGCTGCGTCAATGCCACCTACTGACAACACAACGTCCACCATATCATACGCCTATGAAAGACACAAGTCACGGTCACTCCTCCTCGAGGAATGGACCTCGCACTGGCGCAGCACTCTGAAAGCAAATAGTCTCTTTTCCCCTGCTGACCGCCTGCCCCCATCACTCAAACCTCGCAAACGCTTCTGCGAGCCCAAACGGGCAATCTATGGGCGACTTATTCAGTGTCGAACAGGCCATGCCTTCACAGGCGAATACTATTCCTCATTTGTCCCCACCGAGACCACTTCTTGCTCATGTGGTGAACACATCCAAACCCGGGAACACATCCTCGCATCATGCCCCACCTACGAGCCCACTCGTGACCTACTTCGCGCTGCCTCAGAAGACCTAGTCACAACAGACATCTTAGGAACGGTAAAAGGAATCGAGGCGCTAACCGACTTCCTCATGAAAACAAACGCTTTTAAGAAATCGAGGAATACCGACCCAAGCCAAGCCAACATGCCGCCGTCTTCAGCCCCAGAGTAACGCCACACACCCTTTGAACCGTACATAATTTTCTCCATATAGTACGTTACATTCTCCAACATTCACCCTCACCCGTATATATCCTTTACCTGTCAACTATAAACTATACGTATTACTTCACCGCTATCGCACGATAGTACATACTCTACACCCCAATCTACGGGCCCCAAGGGCACCGCGTCTTAGTAGTAGTCTACTTGTTGCGGTATATAAATATAGAAATTCTCTCTCTCTTCCAGATCCGTTAGCCAACATGGCAGTTGCCGGACCGTGGGAACAATTTCAAACCGCGACAGCGCGAGTACTCGGGCGAGTCCTGTGGGCTCATGTGAGGCCCTGGGTCATGCTGCATCATTGCCGGAGGGGCGGACAAGCTACATTTACATGTTTCCAGCTTGGATCTACCACTCGTGACCTACTTCGCGCTGCATCAGAGGACCTAGTCATAACAGACATCTTAGGAACGGTGAAGGAA
The DNA here is from genome assembly GCA_024613165.1 of Pisolithus albus. Classification (NCBI taxonomy): domain Eukaryota; kingdom Fungi; phylum Basidiomycota; class Agaricomycetes; order Boletales; family Pisolithaceae; genus Pisolithus; species Pisolithus albus. The sequence goes on from JANFAB010000166.1 coordinate 93,355, forward strand.
TCGAGGCGCTAACCGACTTCCTTGTGGAAATAATCGCTTTTACTAAGGTCGAGGAATACCGACCCAAGCCAAGCCAACACGCCGTAAGGTAGGCGTCAGCGATTTCGACAAACATCACATGATCAAGAGTGACTTTGCATGACAATCAACAAAAATTTAAAATCAATTGTACTGAAGTGCGAAGTCAGAAGTGATCAATAGGGAGTGTTGGTAGAGTAATAACATAATTATTCTATTGAGCAAAATACGGAATTGATGGCAGGGTGAATTGATTTTTAATTTCTTGCCCAGTCTATGCCACCTATCCTTACTCGTTTGACTCTCCAGCGCACTCTGAAGTTACCGTGTTTGCCCATGTCACACCCATGTCACCCCACGTGATGTTCGTCGAATTCCCTTGACGCCTACCTTATCAATGGACAGAGAGATGCCCAGCATCATCATACGACCAGGAGACCACTGTAATGCTCCACCGTGCATCTCACGATATTCAGGATCATACTACTGAGCCATAGCTTCCAAATGATACCGGTCCCATCACCGCACCTTGCCGTTCGCAAGTTATTCCATATTTTGTTTGATGCTGTGTCCGGCACCAGGTACGTTGTATCTCCCCTGTTTTGAACTGCGCGGCTCGCTTTTTACAGGATCATACCTACTCATTCATAGCTTCTGAATGATACCAACATTGTCACCATACACATTCATTCGTGAGATATTCCATATTTTGTTCGAAGCTGTGTCCGGCATCGGGTATGTCATCGGGGGGCTTTAGAGCACAGATATAACCAGATGATGTTGGTAAAGTCATGTAAATCTGACATACATTGGTCATCCATGACCACCACATGGCAATGAATTATCTATACCTACCTAATTGACAGAGAAGGATAAGAAGCTGTGATTTAAAGCACAAGAAGAGATGTAAATGTCAATTGAGAGTCATACATCCTTAAATCTGACCATGCATTGATCATCCATGACCATCACATGGCAATGAGTTATCTTATACCTGTCTGGCTGACGGAGAAAAGACATGCCAGCCGCACATCAGCAAATCTGTCTTCCATTGAACTGCGCTGCGAGATTATAACGCGTTACCCAATCTCGTTGATCAAGTGGTGTTGTCGTTTGTCTGCTGGCCGGGCCGTCCAGCACAAGGAATATGTAGTCATCGAAAGCTCGTAGGATGATAATATCTTTGAATACGTGAGCCGTGCTACCGACAGCTAACTTGACGGTGCTGAACGGAACACGGAAGTTGGAGGTCCAGCGCACTGCACGTCGACTGCTGGATATGGAGATTATGACTGTTCCACTGTGACAAGGCCAATGGAGCCATATCGAAGGCATAGACGTAGCCAGTGGAGCGCTGGAGGATGTATTCACGCAGATAATCGGAATAGCCAGAGCAGCTCTGATAGATACATGGTGCGAGGATGCAGAGGCAGCGCTACGGAGGAAAAAGCTACAAATACGAAGGGTCAAATGCTAACCAGAGATGCATCGCCGAAAGAGGATGCAGAAAGAGCCAGAGCTACAATACACAGACAAGACGACAGGTTGGAAAAATGGTCGAAAGGGCTTGAACTACAATGCACAGGTAGGACGACAGGCTGGAAAACGGGGCCAAAGAGAAGATAGAAGACGAAAAAAGGCGCTAGACGAAGAAAGGGAGGGCGAGTAGGGTAACCGAAAGGTTGCCCTGTCGAAGAGGCAGGACTGGTCAGAAAGGAGACTGGCGAGGCGGCACGACAGGTCAGACAGGAGACGACTCCTTGAAACTGCCGCTCGCCGGATAATATGAGTCACCACCGGTACCGCCCGATCACGCTTCGCGTAGAGCGAGAAGTCCCGTACATCATTCCCCCTCGTCGACCCATTAAGCCTAGTACTAAACGTAGTTATTCCCCGACAAATTGAGAGTATGGAAATACGAGTGGGTGTTATGTCATAATACCATCTCGTATTTCCTCACAGTCACAGGTGGGTCTAGTCAAAGTAAATCTCGATGAGCTTGGTGGGCTCCTCCGCGGTTCGTCTGCGGTTCGTCCGCGGTTCGTCCGCGGTTCGTCTGCGGTTCGTCCGCGGTTCGTCCGCGGTTCGTCCGCAGTACGTCGGTCCTTGCTTCCCCATAAACCAAGCCTACTCACCATGAACTGTCAAGAGAAGCCCTCGTTACTGTTTGTGCACGCCCTGCCAGCAGGGAAGGCGGCTGGTTGACAGAACCATGTTCTTCCAGTATCTCTCGCCAGAGGTAGCAACTCCGGGACGAAACACCAAGAGCATTTGCAGATCTCTTGAAGTCGCCAACCAGAACCCCAAAGACAGATCGCACATTACTTGAGGTCATTGCTGATGGGGCGGTAGGGCATCTGGAGTGTCGCACCGCTGCTTATTGCCTACTGGGCCCGGGAGCGTGCGCCTGTCCTGCGAATCGTGTGTGGATTGTACATTGTATAAATACGACTGTATCTGCTTCGAAAAGAATTCAATCCGTTGTGAACGGTTTATTGAGAATGGTAATACCAGGCTGTGGTACCTTCTAGGTGCCATCAGCAACACATACCAAGTGAGAGGGAGGAAAACTGAGTTATCGAGTAGCTCGGATAATTGACCAACACTGTAGAAAGATATCTGGAACTCTCTATATTGCCTACGGAGACCGTTGTCAAAGAGTCTAAGTCATTCGTCCCCCCGAGGACGTCCGCAATTGACCATATTATTCCGTCAAATGGCGGACCTCAGAGGCAGCCGGTACACTATTTCCGCATCCAATTGAATATTAAAAATCTCAGGCGGCCGCCCAATTCCACAACGAGGTATGAAAACTCGTAAAGACTCGGAACATAGAGAATGGTGCTCGCGGATGGGTGAATGATATGACACACCTCACACTTTGGATTTACAATGCTGAAACAGTGACATTCTCTGTGTATGTACTGTAATAAATCATTGGCCCTGCACGATACATCTGTGTGCCAATTAATCTCTGCAATGCGAACCACCTCGGAGATGGGTGGTTCATCTGATCGTCATTCCGTTCAAACAGAGTTTCTGGCCAGCTATAGAGGCGGGTCGGCGAACGATGGCTGATTCAACAGCCATGATGCGTCCCCCTCTCAGCCGCTGGAAGTCAATGTAGTATCTTGAACCGCCATTTAGCCACCAATGGAAATGCGAGTCCGCCGTATTGGTCTGGAAAGCGGGGGATCCAGTCTGAGATGAAGGCTTCGATTACATTGCTCGCAAGGCCAGCCATAACTGCGTGGGAACCATCCTGTTGCTGAAAATCCTTCCTATTTGGGATTCAAGACGAGCTCTCGAGGTCTGCACCGGTCGAGATGCAAACAGCTTGTACAGCTAAGAAGTCCGTCAATAGATACCTCCAAGTATGCGCACTACTTCTTGCGTTCCAGCCACCAAGCTCTCGTTTGCACATCCAACATGAAAGTCGGTCATTCTCAGCAAGTAAATCTGATGACTCACGAGTCTGGTGATCACCCAGGAATAGTTTTTCGTCAAAGTTCGGGCCCGCACATCCGCTCGGGCCGTTACAATTATCTCGAGGTGCGGCTAGGTTATATCTTCATGTTTGGTGTGAGATGGCAGCAGGAAGTTGGGTCGGGGGACCTGAACGAGGGGGGGCGCTGGCGTGATACCCTCACAACACGGCCCTGGAATGATCTAGCAGGTCCGCCACCTGTGGCCTTGTGGAATACACCACCTCTGTATCCGTCGTTCCCTGAATCTTAACCCTCAAAGCCTCGATCTCCCGTGTAAAGGTGCCTACCTCCCATTGAAACTCAAGCTCGGTTTCCAGCATGTGGATCCGATCGTCTGCGAGCCCAAGAGTAGGTGCTGAAATGCGGGTGTCTAACACCACCATCCGCCTCCGAGGACCATTCACCCGCGCTAAAATTAAATCTTGCCTATCCGTCATTGCATCTACCCGTGTTAGTAGTTCGGGGATGCCAGGTGATGCAGTCCGCGGCAGCCATGCCGGAGTCGGTGCGGACGGAGGCTATATAGTTGGGTCTGCTGTTCTGCCGAAACCGCCCTCGGTGGTGTAGTTGACTATTATCCCCGTTCAATGTGAGAGTTCTTGTAATTACAAAACGGCTGATTTTTTGCTTTTCCACCTGAGCACGCGGAAGGGCGCGGGACCGTCGTCGATGACGGTAGACGCACGGCGTTTCTTTTTAATCGGTGGCTCGTCCACATCGTTGGTTTCGGCGGCAGGCGACTCATCTCTCCATCGGGGGCTCCTCCGTACGTGGAAGATTTCGACGTGCGGGCGTGTTTGTGCTGGGTGCCTTCTTGGAACGCCTGGTGGTCGATGGTGCGCGACGACGGGTAGCTCGCGTACATCCAATTTTCCTCTTCTTGCACGGGTCACATACCCCCCTATCTGTGCTGCGCGTGTAAACTACCATGCGAGAGATACATGTCCCACACAATTCGGGATCGGGGGGAGGTGTGGTTCGAGCGGAAACTTGTGCACGGCCGCAGTTTCTGACCTTTTTTATGCAGACGTACCTGCCCCAGCGCTATCGTCCTCGTCAATATCGCGCGGCTGAGGTCGGGATGGGGAGCGGGGGCGCATACTTGAGCGACTGGGTGTTGATTGAGGCCGTCCACATTTCGTCGACCGTCCATGAACCGGCTTCACATCTTCTTCTTCAACATCCATCAGCTCGTCAACTTCTCCCCTACACTTGCCAGTTCACTCTCCCTGTCGTCGTTCAAAGCGCGAATACTTGTATGTTCAAGGGCGTCCATCACCCGGCCAAGCGACGACGCAATTGGTTGGAGCAAACCTTCCTGGCGATTCTCTGTGGACCGTTGCTCGACCGTGAGCAACCACGGATGTGTGCGTGGTTCCATTGTGGCAACGGATTCTGTGGAGTTCCGACGTTCTCAGAGCAGTAGAGGTATCCTTTCGACGCCAATTAGCATGTGAGGGATGACGTCCGTATTTTTGATGATCGGCCCGACGGATTCCTATGTATGTTGGACGTTTGACGTAAGATATGCAGTACGTGAGTTAACAGCCACGTACCAGTGCCTCCCTGATCTCCCCATCAAACCTTCCCTCCAACTTTCCAATCGTTCCGCCCTCGTCAGTTGGTCCGTGGAGATGACGCGTCGGTCGGAAATTGCGAGGATGCGGTTGACTGGTTTCTTGAGCTCTGCGGAGTTTTTGACGGACACTGTTGAAGACGTTTGGAGGAGATCGTTGCTCGAGGATTAGTGGGTATGATACGCAGCCGCAGGAACGATAGTTAACAATGTTGTGGAAGAGGTGCGCTTCCGCAAATATTCCCACGCATTGACGGCATCAAGGTTATGTGTCTACTTATGTTTAGTAAGCGACAAGTAAAACCTCACCTCACCGTTCAATTGCATAATAGAATGTAGTACGTGTGTTTCGGGCTGCTTAGGATACTTGGCATAGCTAAGTGAACAATCATACAACTATAATATAACTGATGTCATCTGAGATGGTCCTCAGTCAACAATCGCTGTGGCACATATAATATAGCCCACCCTCTTTGTAGAAACGACGTTCTCTCCACATGGCTTACTGTGCCCGTACGTTGGCTCTTCCAACATGCATACTGCATCCATATCTAACTAACCTAACCTATTACGGCGGTGGGCCCCCTTTTCTCGATTTAACAGCATTTCTCATTCTTCAGATGTTTCACCTTTGGAGTGTGTATAATGTATGAGCTCCATGGCGGATTTAGTTGGGGTTGCAATTCGATCTACCAAAGCATTGGTAGCTTCTCAACAATAAGTACATGAAGATTGGTATAGTATAGTCACAAAGGAATTCAAAAGCATGTACATGGCTCGAACGAAAGTAGCTGACCACGGTATTCAAGTAATGCTGATCAAACGAGCCGTTGCAGCAATGCGAAAGTTGGTTGGAATGACCATATGCCTGCATATTCAAAGGTTACTTGGGCACTATATGTGGGGAAACACCTACTCGTAGTGGGTTTGAACGTCATGCCCCTCCATCACAAGGACGTCTCCCTAGGCCGGAACGTGGTTGAGTATTATAAGTCCAGTATGGAAGCTGCACACCTACATGGCAAAGGATAAACGACAGGGCGTCCTCCTTTTTTTGATTGGAACCCTCGGTTGTTCGGCAGTGGCGAAACCTCATCTTTGCGGAGGAACCTAACGACAGGGAGGCGATTACAGGCCCAACGCCCCTCTCATCGTCGCTGTGGAACTATGTGACCATTTTCGAGACATTCAAATCAGTAGTCAATTTACGGACCGACATCTTCTGGTTTTCGAGGTAGGCTGCAGTGAGGACTTCGTTGAACCGTGTATCTGGTTTTACTACCAGCTTCACCCTCTCCTCGATTAAATTCAGTGCATCTCGGACACAGCTTGGTGCTTCGGCAAGTGAAACGGTGCCTGTCGTGGCTCCCACGTACTGTGTGGATCATCAGTGATTCAACATGCGGACCGGATAGCATAAGTACATTGTATGGCTCTCCGGCTGTGTGACGCGTCAGATGGTCTTTGGAGGAATTCTACGACTCACAATTATGGGAGAAATATTGGGATAGCAAGGTTCCTCGCACTATACTGGATTTACACAAAGTGCTGATACAATGCCAAAGAGCTGACCTTTATGCTGAGAGGTGTTAGCACAGATGACACCAGCCAACCAGTGAGTCTCACAGTTTTTAGGGGGTATCTCTGAAGGTCCAATTGACCGCAACTTGCCTGTTGTTGGTAGTCTTGGAATATTCTATCTGCTTCTCCATTCACCAGAGGGGTACCGGAGATGATATGTATCTTGCCTCTAGACACTTGATGAAACCAAATGAAAGTCACGTATGAGTTACATACCGGTTGGAAGGTAAGATAAGCGTCTCGATTTTTATCGACCTCTCAATACCGTCCAAATCAATCAACGCGGGCACAACATGGCTAATGCCTATTGGATAGGCCGGGGTTATGTCATAGAAAAGTTGAGCAGTGGTGGCTGACACCCACAGGAATCCTTCGCGATGTTAACCTGCGGCTTGGGTGAGTCCGGGTGGCCACATTCGCTTGCGCTGCAGATCTCCCCTACCAGTTTCCGATTCTTGGAAAGTTAGTACATGTTCAGTTCTTCCTGCTTAGTGAGGTGCGTCTGAAAACGTACATGACAATGAGAACATTCCCAATATTCCCATTTAAATCTGCCAGTTGCTGAGTCTAGAACTACATTTGACGTCATGTGAAAACCCACCGACTGGAAAGTCGACCGCAAAGGGAACAATGCCAACCCTGGCAATATTGATTCGATGGACCGAAGACAGGAATTACAGAAGGCAGGTCTCTGAATGTCCTGGGTTTCAGCCTCAAGAAATCCTCAGAGTATTTGAGCTCTCTCCCGTTGGTTTTCCAAAACTCCTTGCACTCGGGATGCAAACACATCCCACACTGTGTGTAAACGCAAGGACTTTCCTGTGAGCAACCCATACAGTAAAACTGAGTTTCACGAGAAGGTGGCGGCGTGCAGAGTGACGCAAGGTCATCTTCATTGCTCAACCACCACGGAGCGCCCTGATCCTCGCACCACTGGAAAGCGAACTTCCAGCGAATTACGGGTTTTGAACCGGCGTTGTTTTCTTCGTATTCAGCTGAAAACCTTTGTAAAGTTATATGCAGGCTAGCAAGAAGAGCGTACCCCAAGCGTGAGATATCCAGTATACGCCAAGAACTACATACGTATATCCGGGGGCGCCAAGGTCGTATGGGAAAAGCGCATACCTATCGTCTGCGAGGAGCACGAGCGGCTGTCCATCTGTGTGGTTTTTCAGAAGGGCGCGGACGGACTTGTCTGATGCGGTTTGATCCCGAAGACCATGACCATGCTTTGGATCCAAACCGGCCACTGATTTTCCTCCGCTGAACCGAATTCAATAGTCGGTTGTCATCCGTGTTGTGAAGGAAATACACACCCATGGGAGATGATGAATTTTCCACCATGATGGAAAATACTCGGCTAGAACAGTGAGCATACGATCATCCAGAACACATGACACACAAGTACCTGGCAGCGAAACCTCCCAGAAGATAACCCTTGGCGAGGTTGTCCTTTTGATACACTCCACTCTGGTAGCTGCGGAAATACTCCAAAGATTCACATATTTCTTGGCGGCACTTTGAATAGCAAGGTCGATAATCATTAATAAAGACCTCATGACGACATCAAATAGCACACCTGCGCCCAGATGGGTGGAGATCGACCCATCGTCCACGTTCTCTGGCGCTCAAGAGCCGTAGTCACGGCAGAACCAACGCGTTCTCGGGAGCTTCCACCAGCATTATGGCATTCGTCGAATTGCTCGTCAGGTCCGTTGTGTCGTGCCATAGCCTTCAAGATTTTTATAAAAAATGTGTTGTTGAAGTTGAACACACGCTCAGCGTCGCAACGGGATTAGGTAATAATCATCGCTGCGTCGCCAAAAAGGTATTTTCACTGGAGACAAGCTTGGCTACTGCCGCGACTGCCCAGCTTGGACTATAAAACACTTACACCCGATAGACTGTAATAATTCACCACATCTAGGCTGCTAGCACACGGTGCATAAATCTACAATGTTATGTGCGAGGGTGGAGTGACCTCTCTGCTTGCCTTATTAAGAAGACATATTCTGCGCGAACCACAGACGAACCGCGGACGAACCGCGGACGAACCGCGGACGAACCAATTCCCACCGCCAATTCCAGGTTGTCAGGCATTAGAATATAGGTTCCCATACCCCAGCTCCTTTTTTTCTTTCCCTTTAGAGTCTGTTGGGTTGTATGTATCCTATGTAGGACTTGACTAAGGCCTGCCCGGAGCACATCGTCTGGGCCTGCCGGCTCCGAAGATATATTTTTCTTGAAATTCCAGTCGTTTGTCGGGTGCTATAGCTGCCGAAGATCACAAGTATAATTATCAGTTTGATAAGTTACGGACAGATATAAAGCGTTATGGTAAAAAAGCATTGAAAGAGGAGTTGATCCCCACAGCCTGGAAAGGTACTCTACAAAACAAGGGAAACGTTCTGGAAAATTGGACCTGGAAGTCGGGGGTGTTAGTGGGTATTGTACGAGATGGAGAGTCCCACACTACCGTAGGCATTTTCCCTGGGTATCGTTGGATAATATGCATATGTTATGCGTATGGTCATGCCTTACTACGGGTGAAACCCCCAATCCCACGTACTTATGAGGGGTTGACTTCGTCAGTTTCCTCATGAGCATACTAATCTACCAAAAAAAGAAAGGCTGAACAGGAAAGAATTTACTAGCTACTAGATATGTGATCAATGGCGTCCTTCTAGTGTGGCTCCATGCATTGGTATTTTGATGACAAAACACGCTGTTGTGGAGAGCGCTGCTCGGCGGTGCGTTTATGGGAAGGACGTGTGGGTGATAAGGGTTCTGCTTTGGCCTTCCCCTTCCCCTCAACGTCAGACATCGCCTTCACCTTCGCGTGGGGCACAGTGGTTTCTACAGAGCCAATGTGCTCT